>BMAU01008543.1:0-48825 GCA_019973935.1 Trichonephila clavipes
ATACGTGTATTAAATTTTGTATATGTAGCTTTTAAGTAATATATATTTCAAGAAAATTACTTCAAATATATATTACTTACTTATTATTATGTTTTTTTTTCTCTAATTTTTAAATTGGAAGAGATCATAAAAATGATATATTTAATTAAAGATTTATTTCTCCTTCAGCATTCGTTTCTCAAAGTACAAATGTCATTAGAAAAATAGTCTAGTCTATGTTGTTCTCTATCATATCCATCACATTTGGCAATATCGGGTAAGTTTGCGTGAGTCTGGGCAACCTATCAGACGTCTGCGCAAAACATGTAAAACCTCGTACAATTCCAGTCAGCTTTGGTCGACTCGATACTCCTATAGCTACCGAATCTAGTTTAAATGTACATTTTTTAATTTCCACGTTAATTGTAATTCACGGTAATTAAGTATTTACGGCAGTAGATTAAAACAATATCATACATGCATTTTTAAGTCGTAAGCAAACATTCGACCATAATAAAGAATCAACAAGTACACAGACGAACGAGCATGGTTCCGAAAATTAAATCAAGGCGATCTTCTCAAAAATACTTAAATTTTGGATTTACCACTACTGAAGTAAATGATGTTGTAAACTCGTGAGTTCTTTTCCGACCGTGTTCGAATTGTGACAAGAAAATAATTGCAGACAGGATTTGGTCCCACTGTTTATTCCATACCTTCTATGGGACATTTCTTAAAATCAAGAATATATTGAGATGTTACAGGATTACGATACATCGTTCAGCCGTGTCTACTTTTCACGACGCCGGCTTTTTTCGTCACTCTCTCTTCTCTCCCGTTCCGACCTTTTTCTCCCCCGTCGTTGCCAGATCCTTTTCTCTATCTCAACTGTCGTCCGACCTGTTGCCAGGTGCAGGCAGCTGTTCCTTACACGCCCCACCTAAGAGTAAAATTTGCCCCTTGTGGCTGATTTTACCATATCAGACACCAGGAACAGAAAATTCACAAACCGTGACACAGAAAATCCACAAACAGAACACACAATAATTGCAACAGTCAAAAGTCTTGATGATTGTTCTAGTGAAAGTTCCTTAATACAAACACATGAAATAATATGAATAGTTCACCCAATTGAAATAAGTGACTATGTTCCCAGAAAGATCTAAACTGTAATGGGATTGCAAACAGATACATGGAAAACACATTATACAAAAAAAAAAAAAAAACACTAAATATATACCATACAGTTTTTATCTTAATCTATACAATGTTTATTTCATTAACTCATGAATGTGAATGCTCAATGAGTTCACTAAATCCATATTAAGTCCACAGTAAAAACTTTCCTACGGCTCTAATTTGCCTTTGGCCGGTATGATTTCCGACCCAACCCATCTCACCCATTCTAATACAAAGTTAATTTGTTTTACACGATTTTCCAAATCTGCATCAGAATGTCTATGTCGACTATTCGAGATACAACAAACTGCTCTAACATTCTTAAAACCTGAGCCGTTAAATTACATCCATAAGAAGTGTATTCAATCTTAAACCTCACTTTTTTAGTCATGTAAATGTCAAACGGCATAACGCACGCGGCATACCCCTTCGTGAGAGAACGACAGAAATACCACTTCCACAAATCCAGTACCGTGACCCACGATGCTGCGCTATTCTTTTTCTACAAAACCTTCCCTTTTCGACAAAAGATAAATCTCGGTTCTCGAAAATATGTTTAACAAAGCTTCACGGGTTACCTTCGCACTGAGACTAGTCACCGGCCTAGCCTCGCCCCACCTAGTGTGCTGATCAACCAGACATAAAATATATGTATGTCCCTTTGAGCTTGGCGGATCAATTGGACCTATCAGATCCATGTTCACCACCTGAAATGGCAATTCAGGCCTTGCCACAGGTGTACTGGATGATCGGTCTTTAATCCTAACCGATCGAGTGAGCTGACATGCTTTACATGACTCACAAAATTTCTTCACATCGGCCCTCAGACCCTCCCAAGAGAAAGAATACTTTATTCGTTCAAGCGTCTTCTTGGGACCCATGTGACTACTGAACACGGAAGTATGCGCTAGTTTCAACACCTCAGTTCTTCTGCACTTCGGAATTACCAGCTGCCCAATACTCTCCCCGAGTATTTTATCCCTACGAAATAGATACCCATCCACTTCGTAGTAGTTTCCTTTGCCTTCCTTAGCATACTTCCAAGCCAATGCTAACTCGGCACAACACTCCTGTTCGGAACGAAAACTATCAGCCACCATGCTTCCTTTATCCATCTCAGCGGTCACCTCCTCATCCTTAGTACCCAATGTTCCCACTTCATTCCGACATGAAGTAATATTCCTTTGAGAATCCTCAATGTGCTCCTGTGCTTTCTCTGGCAGAATACCCAATGAAACCTCGGTTTCATCTACCTTTCCTGAGTCAACCCTCAGGTCCTGAGAGCTTTGAGCCAGTGAATTCCCTTCACTCTGGGCTCCTCCCAACATATCCAAAACCTCTGGTGGAAGCAACACGTCTTCTACCAAAACTTCTGCCAAAGCACATAACACTTGCTGGTGCACCACATTAACCTGGCCACCGGTAGCAAGACCAATTGGAACATATACTAAAGGACATTTAACCGCTGGACCGAAAATACCTTTCAAATAAATCGTGGAAGCTCCTTCAACCGATATTCCAGGAACTAAGTCTTTCTTCATAACAGTAATTTCCGTACCAGAATCCACTAACGCATGGACTAATTTCCCATCTACACTGATAGATGTTTTCACTAATTTACGTAATTTGTCTTCATTAGCCCCCCTAGGAATGACTTTACCTAGCAAATCAACTCTAGCAGTGACCGTTCCATCTTCCAATTCCGTCCCTTCCGTTGACACCTTATTCACATTAAGTCTTTTATTATCTACCTCTTTGTTTTTCGGACAATCCCGCTTAAAATGTTTATCTGATCCGCAGGTGAAACAAGCGAATTTTTTAATTTCTGTTACTTGACGTTTATCAAAGTTTTTCCTAGAAGAAAAATTATCTGACTTTTTCTCCCCAAATGGCTGTTTACCCCAACTACCATTAAAACTTTTCTTTTCACTATCATTCCATTTAGCTCTCTCAGGTTCATCGTAGGATTTCCCTTTGGAAGCATAAAATATATCACATTGTTTGCCCAAGTCCCTGGGTTTGTACCATTCTTCCCCTTTGAGCACACCAATATGGGTCGCCGTCTCAGAATCCAACATTTCAAACATTTTATCTGCTACGATCAGTTGATTAACTGACTCAAAATCATTCGCTTCTCTTAACTTACAGTAGTATAACCACATTGATGTTAAACGGGACGCGAACTGAGAGAAAGTTTCGTCAGAGTTACGTTTGGCCTTTCTAAAATTTTCTAAACATATTTTTGGTGAGGGTTCATACTCCTTGAGCACAACCTGTTTTAAAGATTCGTAATCTTTTAATTCTTCTTCGCCTAGGTTAACTAATAAGTTTGACACTTTGTCTCCTAACATGCATAACAAAACCTTCGGTTTTAACTCGTCGCTAACCATTTCACTAGTGAAAGCCTTTTCAAGACTAGAAAAGATATATTCCCACCCGTCTGATTTATTGGGTACCTTTACAGTTAAGAGCCTAACCATTTTAACTATTTCATCTAAAGATTTTACACGTGAGGTTTGACCATTATTTTGATTAGCACTCTGATTAGCGATCCTAGATAATTCCATTTTCAAGCGTAATTTTTCAATTGATAATTGTTCTTGTTGTTCTAGTTTTTGCCGCTGTTCTGTCTCTAACCTTTCGGCTGTAATAACTTCCAATAACTCTTTTGCCTCTTCCTCCTTGTAATATTTACTAGAGATTATTAAATTCCTTAAAACAATTTTAGACATAGACGGATCAGGTGACTCATCTAAGTCCCGCGCTAATTGAATTAAGTCAATTTTCTTACTTCTAATGAGAAATGCCATTTTTAATCAAGTTAAACCTAATGCCAAATTACCTTCTGACAAATTTAACTAAAAACACTTAAATGACCTAGTACTATATATTTAACAAGCAAGAAAAAATTCTACTCGTTTTTTCTAAGAGTACTCAAATTCCAGAAACACAATACGAAATATGTTTACAATAAAACTTATATGAGACACAGTTATTTGTTACTAATCAAAACCTTTTTCAAAATTAAAAAAAAACACAATTAACAACATACTTTAGCTACATTACCATAGAATTATTTCTCAAATCATAAATCTACTCTTAGTTTTTTTTTTTTTTTTAATTAAAAGAATCTTATGCAGGAAACAAAAAACCAATATACATATACATCCTAAATTACGAGCAAAGGAAATAACCTCAGATTGCATTAAACTATCAACTAACTGACAAATTGCAAAACTTTTGCTTAAAATGAAAAACAATCATTTAATATTAAAAAAAACATGCCACATTCTGAGTCATAAATAACCTACAAAATCTCTTATTTACAACCTTTTAACAGGAAGTCTACTTGAAATACATATACATTTTTTAATGGATATTTTTTACCCACTCAAACATACATTTTTCGCAACCATTATTTCAAGATAATTAATCTAATTCCTTTTTTTTTAAAATTCTGCAAACTGAATTGTTATATGCAAAACACTTTCTATACCCAGATTTTAATTTTTGAGACAATTTCAAAACAGTAAAGAATGATGATAAAAAAGAAATCATAGTTTAACACTAGAACTCTAAATACCATATTTTACAACATTTAAAATGATACCCTATCATTTCCAGGTAAAATAAGTACACAATTTTCTTATTTCATCTACACAATAATCCAACAACATAGAATATTGAAATAAACCAATGAAATTTTCTTTTTCAGATATATCTGCTTTTTCTATTTTATTTTTAAAAAAACAAATTAAATATGACTGCATCCCATTACTTTTTTTTTAAATATTCACACAATATTTTAACTTAGGGGAACAATAGCCACCTACCTCGACATGAAAGCTGTTCAGTACTTGAACACTTTTCAGATCACGGCTCCATTCATCAGAAACTGAAGAAAAATACGACATCTGTTCGTTCATAGCCCAACTCGGCAGGTGATGGTAAAACTCCATATGAAGAAGGTCTTTTTTTTTCACTTGAAACTGCTGCAAGGCAATTCCCGGGATGCACGTGGTCATCAACTTGAAGATACACTGCAGGGTTCTATTTCCTTGTTAAAATTTTTCTTTCAAACTGAATGTCCACTAGAACCTTGTTCACAATTATGTAGTACGAACACCGATCAATTTGAAATATTTTGTTCATTTAAATTCTGCTCCATTGCATCGCACTTCTGACACCAGTGTAAACTCGTGAGTTCTTTTCCGACCGTGTTCGAATTGTGACAAGAAAATAATTGCAGACAGGATTTGGTCCCACTGTTTATTCCATACCTTCTATGGGACATTTCTTAAAATCAAGAATATATTGAGATGTTACAGGATTACGATACATCGTTCAGCCGTGTCTACTTTTCACGACGCCGGCTTTTTTCGTCACTCTCTCTTCTCTCCCGTTCCGACCTTTTTCTCCCCCGTCGTTGCCAGATCCTTTTCTCTATCTCAACTGTCGTCCGACCTGTTGCCAGGTGCACGCAGCTGTTCCTTACAGATGTAAAAAAAGCCCCAGCTCGATATGTGTTAAAACTTACAAATCTGTAGAACAACATGTGAAAGTTGTTTTTAAAACATGTAAAATCATTTAGCTATGTTGGCAAAGAATTTTAAAAAGTATCTTCTGGATGAGGACAGCTTGGTAGCAAGTTACGAGTGGATTAGGGATCTATTTCAAGATACTCCAGAAGGGCTCTCAACTTCCGAAGAAGAAATCTTCATAGATTTCACATCCAGTGAAAAATTAAAAGGCAATTTTGTAATAAATCGCTCTTTGAATTTGGGGTAGAGGTGGATGAGGAATTATCTGTACTGAAAACAAAAGCACTTCGTATACTATTACCATTTTCAACATCCTACCTTTATCAAACCGGATTTTCTGCAGTGGATGCCTTGAAGACAAAATATAGATCTCAGCTAAATATAGAAAAATAACTCTGTGTCAATTTCTGATATTAAACCTTCCTTTGAAAAACTTTCCTCTACAAGACAAGCCCGTGGAAGTCCCTAATAATTATTAAACTTGTTCTTAATTTAGTAATAAGATTGATTGATTGAATATTAACGTCGCACTGTTCAGCTGCACGAGGGCTTTTGACGACGGACCACGTAATTTTGAACCATGGTCAAGTGACGTAGATGACACCTGAGCTGGCACCCCTCTCTCCTAACTACCACACCACACCAACGGGAAAACGTTTCACCTCTCAACAGATTTATCGTGCATCGCTGCCCTACACGGCGGGTCTTTAGTGGTACTGGACTCGAACTCGTGACAAGGCAAGCCACGATCCGATACCTATACCACTCGGCTGCCGCGGCCAAATTCAGTAATAAGAAATTATTTATAAAATACCTTCTTCAGTACTGATACATCAAACGTATAGTGGCTGAAACACCGACTCTTCACACGAGTTAATTTTTTAAAAAAATAAAACATTATTCTTGATATAATAGCTGAACTGGAAGGAGTGTAAAACTGTGTGCACGACATTGTATACAAAAATGTAAAATGATTTTTTTTTAGATAAATGCTATAATTGTAAATAACTGTTTAAAAGAACTGTAATTTTAAACCTCACACAATTAGCATTTAGAATTAATGTTAAATTATGAAAAAGAATATAAAATTCCGATGAAGAATAATTGTGTTACTTTTTAACATTTAAAGCGAGAAGACTTCAAAATGTTTTAACCCGGGAGCAGGCGTGTACTCGATACTAACATTAATGGTAGTGCGGGGGGACTGAGTCACCCCAATCATTTGTTTAGAATTATTTTTACTGTACACGATACAAATCGGAATTCTAGTGAATTTTTTAATTTTATAGAAAGTATACTTACCTTCTTTCAAGGACTATTCAATTCTTTGATGATTTGAGAAAAAATCTAATGAAACTGAACTAAAATGATTCAAAAGTACAAGACCATAATAAAGGACGCAAATCAGACACTTTTCAATTATCCTACAGAAATGTTAAACCATTAAATTCTTTTCCAAATATCGCAAAACTCAATTATTTACAATTTCCCTAAGCGAAAATCAAACGCATAAAAGATGGGAGGGAACTAATATTGATAATAACCATACCATAAGATTGAAGGTCAATCAAATGATTAGCAAACGTACTATGGGTCCTGGCTGAAAAGTGAATCATGACTTCCTTTTCTTTTTCTACAACTAATGTACAGTATTTCAATAATAATTACAGTGGTGAATTGTTTATCTTCTTAGACTTTTTCTCAGGGTCTGGGTTTCGTTTTTCTTTTAACGAGTAATATTTTATGTTAAAACGTAATAAAAAATCTCTCATTGAGGAAATACAGCAAATAAAAGAAAATGTTTTTTTTCTTTAGTTTGGTTTTGGGATCAAAGATAGCTATTTGATGACGGAAAAAAGCCAGAAAATAAACATAAATTATGTCAGTGTTGTGTGTATTTTTTTTATTATGGAAGAAAGCATTTTGTTTTACTTCTCTTTCCGGTTATTTTTTTTAAAAAAATCTTTAAATTTTTGATACGCTCGCACCCCCTTGTAGGGTCATCGCGCCCCCCCAGGGGGGCGCGCCCCACACTTTGAGAAACACTGCGTTAGTGGATTCTTGGTAAAATCAGGATTTGAACCCATGACTTATCTTGTAGACTGTGGCCTATTAAAAAAGATGTAGAAATACCTTATACGAAGTAAAAATAGACGCGAAAACTAAACACTATGTAGAATTTTCCCTCAGAATGTAGATTCTCACACATAAGTCTGTACTGCAGAAATCTGTCATGAACTGCAGTCTTTTAATGCATTAAAGAAAGTAGAAAACACAAGTAATACAAAAAAAAAATTAAGTCAATTCCTACTTTGAATGGATGAATAAAAAGTATTTTATTAGAAAATTTGAACGAGATTTATATTATATATATACTAGCTGCATGACCCGGCGTTGCACAGGCTTTCTCTACTTTTATAAAAATTTTCTCTTTCCTTCACAAAATCAGCACTTCTAATACTCTAATTAATTCCAATACTTAAATTAAGCCTGATTAAATTCATTTGTATTTCATACTTCAGAAAATAATGTAGGCAAAATGCAGATTCTTTCTCCAAAATGTATACACAATAATATATGTAGAGAGAGACCTTATTTTTATTTTTTTTTTTGCTTTTAAATTAGTAATAATGTTACATAATTCAGTTTCGCATTTTTTGGTATAAATACTGTCGTAGAAAGAAATTTTTAGGTATACGAATTTTCTTTTTCATATTTTATATAAAAATGACACCTCTAAATTAAAGGATGCCTTATATTTCACTGAGAACGTGATGACTACTGGCCATTTTCTAATTCCATGAATATTAAAACTAAACTCAGTGGCGCAACAGCCCATGATGGCCAAGTCCCATTGTGCCCATTTCAGTATACGTGACCATTGGGCACTGAGGTGCATGAGCAGATGTCCCGATCAGGTGGTCAGTCTGAAGCGAAATCCATGAATATTATTATTTACAAATCTTAAAACATTCACCAGATCAAATAGCAATATAAAACGTCAGAACAAGCTTTGTTTTACCATAAATAAAAAAAATCATCTCTAATTGTTAAAAATAATTAACTAAGTTTAGTTTTTTTAAAATAAATATATTATGGAATATATATTTAAATAAATATTATACGCATACTAAATAAATTATATCTATAATTTATTATGTTAAAGAAAGTAAATTTTGTAAAGTGTAAACAAGTAAAAAGAATCTTAAGATAATTTTATTAAAATCATTCCAGTAACACAAAGATTCCTTTTAAACTTTTGTTTTATACCAGCAAAAAACCGATGTTTTATTATTATTTTTTCCCCGTAGATCTCATTTCAGTCTTTACTCTCTTGAGGGCAGAAATCTTTTTCTCACGATTCACTAGGTGGTGGTACATTTGCTGTAATTTTAATTTTTTCCTCTTTTTTTCACCCTCCAATTATTTGCGCCTTAGGCTTAAAAGTGGCTTTGGTTTTAGATTGTTATTAAGTTTATATTATATAGAAGCAATTTTCAAAATTTTATTTTTTGATTATAGATTTCTGCGTGCACAACTTATTTATTAAAGGCGATATTACCGCAAGAGAACTAAGCAGCTCTCTGGTTCCAAATCACATACAAATATGAATTTTAATTTGGATAGATCTTGGTTCTCCCAATTTTGAACTGCAGTTCAGTAACACAAGAATAACACCTGCTATTTAATTTTCCTAACTTGCATATTACACTACGTAAAAAATTTGTGTGTGAGTATCAATTCTATTATTAAAAAAAGCAGCATTCTTTAATATTTGATATGAAGGATTTTCAATGAAATAAGAATCGAAACCGTGACTCGATTGATTGAGAGTTATATCAACGTTACTCTAAAAAGCAGCTCGAGGGCTATTGCCGGCCGACCTCGTAATTTTGAACCTCAGTCAAGAGACGAGGACGACATCTGAGCTGGCATTTCCTTCTCCTAACTACCACACCAATGGGAGGACACAATGAGCTTCGTCAGATTTATTGTGCATCGGACCCCTCTTTAATGGCTGAGCTTTGGTGGTACTAGGTCTCGAATTCGTGACATGACGGTCACGAGTCCGTGACCATGACCATGACCGCTAGATTACTACAACCACATGGTTCGATAGAAAACCGAGAGTTTGAGATCAGATCTCTAGACTTCCATAACCCAAATATTAGTTCTAATGCAAACAAATAAATTAGAAAATCAAGATAAAAGCACTGAAAATTTCTAATTCTTTAGTGAAGTAACAAGTATAAAACAGAATTGTTTGTAAAAAGTCACGCAATTAAAATATAATATAATTTGGTATTTTCGAATCAGGTCATTTAATCAAGGGAAACTTACAACCTTTCATAACACTTATTATAAACACTTATACAAAACACTTATATATAAATTTAGTCATTTCATAATACTTATTGTCTAGTGCCTAAATTTAGTCATTTCCATTTTTTTTTCTTTTCAACCTTATTTTATGATCTAGGAAACTGCATTTCATGAAAGATTTCTGTAACATACTCCTAAGTATAAAAAGTTACATTTGGAAGAATAATTCTATATGTTTAGTAAGAACATTAATTTTTATTTTATATTAAAATATGTTTTGTATCTTTTATTGTTTTTTTAAGAGCCGCAGCTGAGTTGGGATTTGAATTTTGATTTTACCAAAAGTCAATTATGTGAAATTCTGAAGTGCTAATTATAACATGAAACTGGTTCTTAGATGGTGTTGTGTACAAGCTAGGATAACACCAGTTAGTGAACCAGTTTATGTATCGCAGTGGTACTCTAAACTTTTTAAATTCACGGAGCCCTTAGAACTAGAAGGTATTTTTGGAGAAACCATTCCACACACACACAAACACTAAAAAGAATACAATTTAAAATAATATTTAAAGGGGATTAACATGTGTGTGTGTGCTATAGTTACTTCATGTAAAGAAAATTTTAAAAAAAGTATTGTATTTGTAAACTTGTGGGTTCTTTTCGGGTCGTGTTCGAATTGTGAAAAGAAAATAATTGCAGTCAGGATTTTGTCCCTCTGTTTTATGTTCCATGGGACATTTCATCAGAAAAGGAATATATTCAGATGATCCAAGATTAGAAACCATCGTCCCGCTGTCTTTCCTTTATCCGACCACGTTTTTCGCGCCACCGCTCCCCCGTTCTCTCCTCGTTTCCACACTTCTCTCATCTGTCGTTGCCAGATCCTTCACTCCATATCGTGTGTCTCGTTCAACATGTTGCCAGGTGCAGGCAGTTGATCCTTACACGCCCCACCTAAGAGTAAAATTTGCCCCTTGTGGCTGATTTTACCATTTCAGACACCAGGAACAGAAAACCGTGAAACAGAAAATTCATAAACAGAACACACAATAATTGTAACAGTCAAAAGTCTTGATGATTGTTCTAGTCAAAGTTCCTTAAAACAAACACATGAAATAATATTAATAGTTCACCCAATTGAAATAAGTGATTATGTTCCCAGAAAGATCTAAACTGTAATGGGATTGCAAACAGATACATAGAAAACACATTATACAAAAAAAACAACACAAAATATATACAATACAGTCCTTATCTTAATCTAGACAATGCGTCTGCACTCCTATGTTGTATACCTGGCCTGTGAGTAATGGAGTGATTCCATCTCTGTAACGCCAGTGCCCAACGAGTTAGCTTGGAACTTTTTGGAGTCGTTTGATTTAGGTACTTAAGGGGATTATGATCAGAAATGATCTCCACCTTGGCACCATAAATCCATTTGTCGAATTTATTCAACCCGTATAACACTGCCCAGGCCTCTTTCTCGATGCTTGCCCAGTTCTTTTGTGTAGCATTGAATTTTTGACTAGCAAAAGCTATTGGCCTGTAAATTTCTCCGGTATCTTGCTGTGTCAGACAGCATCCAAGACCATAATCTGATGCATCACAATGCACCTGGAAAGGTAAATTGGCATCAGGGGTAGCAAGACTAGTTACTTCACAAAGTAATTCTTTTAACTTAACAAAAGAATTTTGCTCAGCCTCCCCCCATGAAACGTCGTTGGGTTTATTCTTCTTGGTTAACTCCGTAAGCGGAGTGGATATTTCTGCATAATTTGGGATATATGCGCGATAGAAGCCCATTAGTCCTAACACTGACCTAACCTCTTTCTTACTGGTAGGTCTAATTAGCCTTTTTATTGCTAATATTTTATCTTCATCAGGACCATGTTTACCTCCCCTATTGTGTGACCCAAATATTTTATTCTCTTAGCCGCGAAAGAACACTTATCCAACCTCACCGAGAAACCCAGTTTTTCTAACTCAGCGAGAACTAATTCTAAGTGAACTAAATGTTCTTCAAACGTCTTTGAAAATATTACGACATCATCCATGTATGCCTGTGCATACTCTGAATGAGATTTTAAAATACGATTCATTTCTCTTTGAAATGTACCGGATGCCCCAGCAAGTCCAAAGGGCATAGTTTTCCACTGGTACACAGCATTATGGGTGGTAAATGCCGTCAATGGTTTGCTTTCTTCGTCCATTTTTATTTGCCAATACCCTTTTAAAAGATCAATACTAGTCAACCAATGCGCTGACCCCGCTATGAAGATTAGTTCTTGCATATCTTTCATAGGGAAGACAGGTACCTTAGTTACTGCATTTAAGGCCCTAAAATCTACACACATTTGGATAGAGGAATCTTTTTTGGCTACACAAACTATAGGGTGAGCAATTTCGGCCTCCAATGGTTCAATTAAATTTAAATCAAGTAAATCTTGTACTTGACGCTTCACTTCCCTTCTATATGCAATGGGAACACTATAACAATGGGGCTTTCTCCGCACTGTATTGGCTACAAGCTCAATTTTATGGGCACCTACCCGCGCTGGTTGAACCCGTTTTGGTAAATATATATTTAAATTTACTAATTAAATTTTTGAGCACTTTCAAATTATATCTATTTAAATTATCAGTTTTCAGATTATTGAGGACTTCGTAAAATTTAGATTCTTCGGTGGCAGTTGGTGGAGTTTCAACTTGAACGAACTCTTTTTCTTCTTCGAAAATTACATTTACCGAATTCGAACTAGCTACATAATGCCTCAGCTTATTTTGATGGATGTGCTTAGTAGAATTATCTGGCATTTCTACTAAAAATGAATTTGGATTCCGTTTTTCAATAATAGTCGAAGGACCCTGCCATCTCGCAAACAATTTACTTGCTGCATCAGTGATCCGCACTATCACCTTTTCTCCCACCTTAAATACTCTGTCAGACGATCTCAGACTATGGTAATAAGCCATCTTTTCCTACTGCACCGTTGAAACAAGTTTGGCTTGCTCGGCCGCTTTCTCCAATTTACATTTTAAATCTTCCCAATATTTGGAAACGGGAGTAGGCACAACTGTAAGTTGTTGTGCTTACCCGTCCAAGTAGACTTTAAAATTGACAAAGGACCTTGCGGTTGCCTACCATATAGTAGCTGAAAAGGGGACACGCCGGTAGTTGAATGTGGTATTTCCCTATACGCCCACAATACGTACGGAATCTGTAAATGCCACCCTCTACCCTCATCTCTAACTACGTTATGTAGCATATTTTTCAAAGTTCTGTTTAAACTTCCCACTAAACCATTGGACTGTGGATAACCTGGGGTAGAGAATCTCGGGCTGCTCCCTATTCTTTTTTCGAACTCCTTAGTCAGTTCGGCTGCGAATTTGTCCCATTATCAGAGGCGACAACATTCGGTATCCCTGTTCTCGAAAATATGCTTAACGAAGCTTCACAGGTTACCTTCGCACTGAGACTAGTCAACGGCACAGTCTCGCCACACCTAGTGTGCTGATCAACCAGACATAAAATATATTTATGTCCCTTTGAGCTTGGCGGATCAATTGGACCTATCAGATCCATATTCACCACCTGAAATGGCAATTCAGGCCTTGCCGCAGGCGTAATGGGTGATCGGTCTTTAATTCGAACCGATTGAGTGAGCTGACATTCTTTACATGACTCACAAAATTTCTTCACATCGGCCCTCAGACCTTCCCAAAAGAAAGAATACTTGACTCTTCTTGGGACCCATGTGACTACTGAACACTGAAGTATGCGCTAGTCTCAACACCTGAGTTCTTCTGCACTTCGGAATTACCAGTGGCCCAATACTCTCCCCGAGTATTTTATCTCTATGAAATAGATACCCATCTACTTCATAGTAGTTTCCTTTGCCTTCCTTAGCATGCTTCCAAACCAATGCTAACTCGGCACAACACTCCTGCTCGGAACAAAAACTATCAGCCACCATGCTTCCTTTATCCATCTCAGCGGTCACCTCCTCATCCTTAGTACCCAATGTTCCCACTTCATTCCGACATGAAGTAATATTCCTTTGAGAATCCTCCTGTGTTTTCTCTGGCAGAATACCCAATGAAACCTCGGTTTCATCTACATTTCCTGAGTCAACCCTCAGATCCTGAGAGCTTTGAGCCAATGAATTCTCTTCACTCTGGGCTCCTCCCAACATATCCAAAACATCTGGTGGAAGCAACACGTCTTCTACCAAAGCACATAACACTTGCTGGAGCACCACATTAACCTGGCCAAAGGTAGCAAGGCCAATTGAAACATATACTAAAGGACAAAATACCTTTCAAATAAATCGTGGAAGCTCCTTCAACCGAGATTCCAGGAACTAAGTCTTTCTTGATAACAGCAATTTCCGCACCAGAATCCACTAACGCATGGACTAATCTCCCATCTACACTGATAGATGTTTTCACTAAATTTGTCTTCAATAGCCCACCTAGGAATGACTTTACCTAGCAAATCAACTCTAGCAGCTACCGTCCCATCTTCCAATTCTGTCCCTTTCGTTGACACCTTATTCACATTAAGTCTTTTATTATGTACCCCTTTGTTTTTCGGACAATCCCGCTTAAAATTTTTATCTGATCCGCAGGTGAAACAAGAGAATTTTTTTATTTCAGTTACTTGACCTTTATCATAGTTTTTCCTAGAAGAAAAATTATCTGACTTTTTTTCTCCCCAAATGGCTTTTTACCCCAACTACCACTAAAACTTCTCTTTTCACTATCATTCCATTTAGCTCTCTCAGGTCCATCGTAGGATTTCCCTTTGGAAGCATAAAATATATCACATTGTTTGCCCAAGCCCCTGGGATTGTACCATTCTTCCCCTTGGAGCACACTAATATGGGTCGCCGTCTCAGAATCCAACATTTCAAACATTTTATCTGCTACGATCAGTTGATTAACTGACTCAAAATCATTCGCACCTCTTAACTTACAGTAGTAAAGAGTGTTTTTTTTCCAGGTATAGAAGTTTAAGTAGGCATTACTTTCCAAGATGGCGACCGATTTAACAGCTGCCAAGTGATTTATTCTCAGTTTGGTTTGGCAGTTCATGAAAACCATCATCAAGCAAGGCGTAGATTCGTCGAATGGGCCCAAAACGAGATTGCCGTTGTTCCCGATTTTCATAAGCGAATTTTGTTTAGCGATGAAGCGCACTTCTGGTTGAATAGCTACGTCAACAAACAAAACTGCCGCATTTGGAGTGAAGCTAATCCACAAGTGTATATCGTATTGTAGGTTTAGCGTCAAAGTATATTATAATTGAATTCAATTCATTGTTATTGTATGGAAGGGGGCGCGAAGAAAATTATGATTGAATATTGGGTCGCAAATATTGAAAGTTTGAGAAGCACTGTGGTAGACGAAGAATTCGTCGAGCACAAAATGAAGCTCTTTAACCAGATTGCATACAACCAGTCGTGAAGGTTGGAGGTAAAGGATTAATGGTGGGGAGCATTTGGTTGGAATGGGATTGACCGCTTATTACTATAAAGAGTAAAAGAACTGGAAATGAATGCTTATACCTCATCTAGAAAATGTTTTTATACCAGTAATAGAAGATTGTTTTCTAGATGATGGCAGATTATTTCAGGATAACAATGCTACTTCCCATTGCGCCCTAACTGTACAAACCTGGTTTAACCATATCCATGGTGTATTTCATCATCTGAAATGGCCTTCAAAAGATCGAAACAGTGTAATCCAAAATCTATGAGAGGAATTGGAAAGGTATTCATGCGAGTTAAATAACTTTTCACATCAAATATCGAAGAACTAGAAATATCACTTCATGAAACATGGTCAGAATTCACAGTAGAGACATCAGAAGCTTATTACATCAGTACAGTAGCAGGACGACTTAATGCTCTATACTAGTGGTCTTCAAACTGTGTTCCCGGGGGTTTCACGAGTCCCGATGAATAATTCAAGAAGAAATAAATATGTATGAGAAACGGTTTCACTTTTTTCTATACGAAGTTTGTAAGTTACAAATATATAAAAGTCATCCTTTTCATTTTAAAACTGAAAATTTTATTTATCTAATATATATTATAAATGCGAAAGTTTGTGAGGATGTTTGTGGGTCTTTCACGCAAAAGCAAATGAATGGATTTTAATGAAACTTTACAGTAATATATCTTATACATCAGAATAGCACAAAGGCTATAATTTATAGCATAGACTATAATTTATAAAGATATTGTATGAAGTGTCCAAAATATAACGATATTTGTCAAGTAAGTAGGAAAAAATTCTGCCATCTACAAGCAATTCTGGCGTGCGCAGTAAAAAAGCCTACCACAGCATATATCTATCTTTTATTTGTGAAGAACCTTTTTTGTTTTGGCTACGCAAGGTGCTCGCTTCTAATTAATTCCTCTGATCAGCATAATGCCTATTTTTTTTTATTTCAGAATAAAACTAAGTTTTGAAGGGAGAGGTTGTTATAATTATTATCTTTATTTTAATGTTTTTTTATGGTTTTATTATGCACATTTTTCCAAATAAATGCTTTTATCAGTTCTGATACTTAAAGTAAATAAACTTTCTCTTTCACACTGCATCATTTGGACAAATTTTCAAAATTTGTTTGTGGTTAGTAGTTAATTATAACGCTATAATTTTAGTTGAATAGGCAGATATAATTATTTTTATACTTAAAAACGCAATAACTACTGTACTGTATTTTTTGGAGTGTGAGAGTGAGTGAATATTAATGTCGCACTGTTCAGCTACACGAGGGCTTTTAGCAACGGATCACGTAATTTTGAACCATCGTCAAGTGACGTGGACGACACCTGAGCTGGCACCCTCTTCTCCTAACTACCACACCACACCAACTTAGAAGGAATATTCTACCAATACTTAGCAGGAATATTCTTTGAAATCCACTCTTCCAAGATATATGGCAGCACGGGTTCCATGATGAGTATTTTAGCGGAAAAATAGTTTGTCAAAATTTAAGTGTCTTATGTTTTTGTATGTTAATGAAGACCTTAGAAAATGATTTGACTACTTATTTTAAGTGAACGGTATATATAATTAATTTTACAGTGGAATATCTTTAATTAATTTATTAGCTCTAACGGATTAAATTTTCCAAAGTGGAGTATTTTGTAAATGTATATCCCTTAATTTTAAATGTAGTGATCCAAAAAAAAAAATATTGAATGAAAAAAACTGCAGTTAATCATAATGCGTTTGGATAAAGTATTAACGTGCATCGCTTCCTTACACGGCGGGTTTTACAAAGCTCTAATAAAGCTCGAGTTATGAAAGTTGCTAGGCATTTGCCAACTTGACTCTACCGTTAACATTTCGCTATGTTTTTCATTGAATCGTCATTATAATTTAAGAAACGGCGTTGCTTGCGAATATTACAATTTTAACATAAAATAAATACTACAGAAAGTAATATTAACGTATTATACTTTCAGATAAAAATTATTTACACTATTTTAAGCGTTCATTGCACAAAACTTTTAACAATGTGTTACTTTTGCTGAGCAGAGATCAACTTAGGAAGGTATTTTCAAAAATCGACCCTCACGAGTGTTACGGGGAGTTAAAAATAAAAAAAAATCCTTTTTATCAGTTATTAGATCTACATACTTAAAATTAAACAAAGGGGTTTTATTTCTCTCTCTCTCTCTTTTTATTTAGCTGAGCTACGCAAAAAGCTTTTTTTGTTTAATTTGCAATTCACGTAAAATTAACTCATTAAAAACTTCTTTATCCTTCAATCTGTGTTGTTTAATATTTCATTTCACCCGTGCGTAGAACGGGTATACCAGCTAGTATTTAATAACTTTATTTTGAAACATTTTTAGACCTTTTTTATAGTATAATAAAAGTATATTAAAACCTTTTATCTTTATATGTATATATGCTTCCTACCATATTGTGAACATTCTATTGTTTACTATCTCAGGTGCCACGAGATAATTTTTTACTCGCTAGTTAGCACAATGTCTTGCAAAACATTATAGTTTTCTAATGGAATCTGCACATTTTTACATTTGTGGAAAACTACACCAAAAATGAAGGAAAGGGAACATCGTATCAACAGAGTTGATGTTAAAATCTAAATTTAATCAAGAAGAGCTTTTAAATTTTAGGTTGGAAATTCATGAAAAAAAAAAAACGGGATTTCACAAACAGCAATATAAACATTTCAATGCCATTCAGAACATTGTTTTTAAGTAAAACATATTTCTCAACGTGTGGCTACAAAAACGAAGTATAAAAGCAAATTAAAACTCAGAGTATGTAATGCGATTGCATTTAATTTCAATAGACCTAGGCTAACAAGCACATATCTCAGTTACTAAATATAATGCATAGATAGGTGACACATGAATTCCAAATTAATATTATTAACGAGTAAATTTTATTAAAAAATTAGATTAGAATTTTTAATCATAAATGCAATACTTCTTTTAAATTACTTTTACATAAAATGCCTATAACATGTTGATCTACTTGAAAAATATTATTTTGTGATGTATTCTTGAAGTATGTGGATGGAACGGGGTTCCACGAAAACACTATGTAGTTCTAGGGGTTCCACGGAAGTACCTTCAAGTTCTAGGGGTTCCGTGACTTGAAAATGTTTGAAGACCACTGCTCTATACCAGTGATTCTCAACCACTGTCCCGCGGCACCTTTGTGTGTAGCCAAATTCTTGAAATGTGCCGCCAAATTTTTGTAATATTATTAATTATACCCTGAGAAAAACATACAATCCGAATCATTAGGCCGTTTTATAGAAATAAACTAAGGGTATTTGTACTATATTTAACTTGTAATTTCGTGGATAGAGATAAACAAATTTGATTGGGTTCGTAATCCACTTGTGATAACGAATATATCTGTATATGAACTAACTTTGAATGAAGAGGGGAAAAAATTTCGCTTTGTATTAATCGAGATTTAATTTCAAAACATTCGGAAGAGTCAATTAATTCATTTTAGATTAAAATTAGCAGCGATTATCTCATAATAGCCAAAAAACCCTTAAAAATATTGATTGAATTTTTCACATCTTATTTGCGTGAATTCTAATTTTCAGCATGAACAAATATAAAAATTAAAAAAAAAATAGATCATGAATTTTAAGTGCAGGTGACAAATGAGAGTGGCATTATAAATAATTTTTACGATCCAAAATATATACGAAATTATCAAAAATCATCAAGCCCAAATTTCGTATTAAATGTTGTCTTATAATTAATTTGTAATTAATTACTCAATAAACATTTTGTTGTATTT
The DNA here is from genome assembly GCA_019973935.1 of Trichonephila clavipes. Taxonomy (NCBI): domain Eukaryota; kingdom Metazoa; phylum Arthropoda; class Arachnida; order Araneae; family Nephilidae; genus Trichonephila; species Trichonephila clavipes. Next base: position 19,338 of record BMAU01008543.1, read on the forward strand.
TTGTCGTACATATTATTTTATATTTATTAATATGGTAGATAAGTAACCCCCAACCTTTTCACCATCGCGGACCGGTCAATCTTTGATAATTTTACCGCGGTCTGCTGAGGGTAGGAAGTTGATTTTTTATATTTTAGAGATTGCTTTGATTTAACAATCTTAATGTAATTGTATCTGAATTCCCCTTCAGAATAAAATGCAGTTACACCAAAAAATGAATATAAAGGGATTTAACATGGAATATGAAATTATATTTCTATGGAAAGTCACACAAACCCGAGAGAAATGCACCCCAGTAAATAAAATAGGACTACTTTAATGTTTCTGGGGTAGCCCGGTGCCAATTGATCCGCGGACAAGGGGTTGGGGATCACTGTGGTAGATGATTAAGTTCAATGTGTTACTTTGAGAGATATTTTCAGTTTTCGAGTTTCCTATAAAATAGTGATTTATCTAATTGAAAAAAAAATTGTATTTTATATGTTGTCAAGTAAGCTATCAATGTTTGATGTTGCACCTGAAAATTTTAATGGATATATGCCAGATTTTGAGGAAATACTGTATGTCGCCGAAAGTCTGCACATACAACTTTTTTCTAAATAAATACTCAATATTACTACCTAGATTTTTATTTATTATTTTTTTTACGTAACTTTTTCTTTCTACCTAATATTTATTTGACTTTTCTCTTCAAAGAGACAGGTTCAAAATACATATACTTTTTCTTTTCCTCTGGCGTTCGTGATTGATAAATAATTGCAGTGGAAAGTCTAAGAGTGAAGCAAAAGTCGCTGGGGGCAAGTCTCCCATGCGCAGGTCCGATTGTAGAAGGATGTTAGTGCACACACGATGTCCGATTCTAGAAGGATTAATGTCTACTTTTACACACATCCATTATTTGATAGCAACGTTTGTGACAGAGCTGGCTAGACCGCAAAGCTTTTTTTTTCTTTTTATTTTTCTGCTTATCAGTGGGACTGGCGACGCACTGGGGATTGATACTTAACAAAGGAGTCTCAAAAATGATTTTTGCGAAAGCTTCTTTACGAAAATATCTAATATGGTTAATATTACCTAAGACATAGGAGCGTTTAAGTTCAATATGCATTTGAGGAAATTAAAAGTTTTCGATTTAATAATAGCTTTATAATTTAGAAAAACAAAATAACGGAAAGGATTTTTTTTGCTTAAGAACTTAACAGCCCCATTTTCTTTTTTTAGTAAAAATGTTATACATCCATTAAAAGGTAGCTTCTTGTAATTATTTTTGGCATAAAAATATTTGAGAAAAAATCTTGCAGCTCTCTTTATCTATCTATCTATCTATCTATCTATCTATCTATCTATCTATCTATCTATCTATCTATCTATCTATCTATCTATCTATCTATCTATCTATCTATATATATATATATATATATATATATATATATATTACAAAATTGATTGTGAATGTTTTATTTTTTACTATCCCAAGATCTACGAGATAATATTATACTCGTTAGTACAATGCATTGCAAAATTATGTAGATTTCTAATGGAAAATGTACTTTTTTATATTTGTGGAAAAAGACCTACAACATATCAACAGATTAAATGCTAAAAGTCTAAATTTTATGAAAAAAATTTGGGTCAAGATATTGTATAAAAAACGGAAGATATCTCCACCATCTCTCACATAGCATATGCAGTGGGTATTTTAAAACTGTGAATAACCACTGTGTTGTCGAAGTTCTGAATTTTATTTTATGTTGTAGGTCTGGGGTGGGCATTACGTTGATAGCTATCGACCGGTTGACCTCCAAAACATTTTTGGGTGATCGCCTGAAGATTTAAGTGGTTAGATATTATACATGGAAATATATTGAAGATTGAATGACGTATGCAGACTAAGTCTTCTTCTGACTATAACAACAAAAATTAACTTCAGATAAAAAATATTTTATTTTTTTATGCATTTAGAATTATTTCATAATAAATGCATCATTTGATAGTATTATATTTGTGGCTGCTATTATAATGTTTGCTTACGTTTTGCTTCAAACGCGGTTTTAAAAGTGTTAGTTTTTTTAATTTAGTTCTATAGGTAAGTACATATTTCGAACTTATTATTAAAATATTGTAGACCTTTTTCTACCTCACCATACCTACAATACATTAGAGCACACAAGAATTTTTCAAGGTAGGGGGGGATCAAAAGTCTACCATTCTCATATGATACCCCAATACATTACCCAAACATATTTTTCTGATTTTGTAGATTGTCAGGAACAAAAAATACAATAAAAAATAAATTAACAAATAAATAATCAGCATTAATTAATAAAAAATTATTAATAACAAATACTTAATCAAGTTTTACGTACTATATACATGGGATTATAATCAATCGGGAAAAAAATCAATGGCTATAAGGGAGAATCCGTATCCGGAGACCCTATTCTCCCTCCTGTGCGCCACTGACACTGGGTGAGCTGCAACACCTTGAAAAAATGAGCCCGTACCCTGGAAAAGTCTGCCCACCCCCGTTGTAGGTACTTTAGTACCATATTATAAAAAGATTGCGGGTTTTATGCGTTTTTTTAAAAAAAAACTCAAAGAACATGTCATATAATCAAATCGGTGAATCAAAAGATTCACAAGATAGAGCTAAAAACAGAAATAAAAGAAAACGTATTAAAAGCTCATCATGATCTATAGTGCACTACGTCTAAAGTGAAAACGCTTCAGGCGAAATAATGGAAAATACGAACTAATACAACGGTCCCAACAAACTGCTATGTATTTTTCTGCATTTATTTTAGGTACATGCCTAGGCCGCAGGTGGGCGGAAAAAGAGAAAAATGGAAATTACAGCGAGCGTATCACCGCCTAGCGAGCCATGAGAGAATAATTTCTGCCCTTGAAAGAGTAAAGACGGAAAAGAGATCTACTATGGAAAAAGAAAAGTAAACAGTTTGATGTTATTATGCCCTGAAAATGATATGAGCTTGATCAAAGCATGAAGAAAACCTTTGTTGTACGAGTACAATGACTCAACAAAGAATGAGGATGTCTAAAAGTAAAAGACAGTAAAGCGATAAGTGATGAAAAGAAAATTACTAACAAGCAGAAAACGGTTCATACAATAACATGTATTTTGCACTACGAGTATAATTGCAAGCGATTTCATTAATTTACTGTACTAATTTACAAAAGGGGTGGGGAGGTCCGTGATACGGTAAGACAAGAAATGAACAAGATTGGGCAAACCACGCCACCAGTAGCGCACACAGGAATTTTTCAAGGGTCCGGAGTCGAAAGTTCACCATTCTTGTATCATGCTCCTTTTGGTTTTGTCGATTTTGGGGAACAAAACACAGTAAAAAACTAATTTTTGAATAAATAATTAACATTAATTAATAAAATTAATCATTAATAACAAGTAATTAATTAAATTTTACGTACTATATACTTAGAATTATAATCAATCAGAAAAAAATCAAGGGCTTGGGGGATCGAACCCCCCCCCCTCCCTTGTGTGAGCCACTGCACGCCACTATCCTTTCCTTGGGGCTGACAGTTGCCAGCCCAGAACACGGCGGATCCATAGATAGTAGATAATGGAAAGACTCTCAAAAGGGTAAAAAGAAAGGGAAAAGAGTAAGAGAGTTAGGGGAAATCTGTCCCGAATTATAACTGGCAAAGTAAGAACTGAAGGAGAGAGGTTCTGAGGGCCTTATACAATTCGAAGTACATAGGGCGCAGGGGAGTTTAAAAACGGCCTTGATGTGCAGTTAGATTTAACGGTAATTTGTAACTAAAATTAATTTCTAATGAAAAATTATTTGAAACTATTTTCTTGGTTTTATTATTTTTACACCTTTACTTGTATATTAAAAGTAAAGTGACATTTATCAAACTATGAAAAATCACCAATTGAGGAATTGGAAATTATTTTTAAGAATAATCTACAAGTTTTGACCAAGTAATAAGAATTTTTCAACCTTACCTTTTTCTCTAGCTTCAGGGGAAAGACGTTCCAGTAAATGAAAAATTATTAAAAATTATTCGAGTAATAATGTGACACAAGAAGGGCTTCCAGATTTAGCCATCATCTTTGTTGAATCCGAAATCTCAGGAAAAGTGAATTTCGCCGAAACTGTTGACAAATTTGCTTCTCAGAAAGCCAAAAAAGTTACTTTATAGTTGATTATTAGGTAGTCTTTTATTGTAGAAGGAATAATTTATATACTTTTCGTTTCACGAGATTTATGCTTCAGCACTTTTTTTATTAAAATTACATTTTCTGAGTCAATACAGTTATTTTTTGTATTTCTAATTATAAAATGCCTACTTTTTTATATTTTAAAGGCAGTATTTTTGTTTGTTAATTCTTTAATTTAAGTATTTTGTAGCTATTAGCAGGTAAAAAAAAAGGTTCTGCTCTAAAAATTGTATTTACATTTCATTAATGTTTTACTTTTTACTTTAATACAGGTAGATGAGTTTATAGCGTCAACGTAAGTATTAGTCAAAAGATGAAAAATTCTAAAGAGGAGTGGCACATTAACAGGGACGTCTTAAGACTTTTGAGGCCCTGGGCTCCTACACAAAAATGTATATATATAGGCCCCATCTATAACCTTTAAAAGTAAACAGTACATAGCATACATTATCAAATACTCGTATAAACAATAACCCGAAACAAATAAATGTGCATGATATACAATTGCACATACCAGCTCGATCGACTGCCGCCTTTTGACTGAATGAGTAATGATCAAGGGCGTAGCTACCGCTGTATCAACCGTATCAATGATACCGGGCCCCCAAGTTACAGGGTTTCCAACATATGTAAACAAAACATCGTGAAATTTTAAACATAAAAGTTTTGTAAACAAAGTTCCAGGGTTTCCAACATATGTAAACAAAACATCGTGAAATTTTAAAGGTGTCTAAAAAAAGAGCCCCAAGTAAAAGTTTTGATACAGGGCCCCCAAGTTCCAGGGTTTCCAACATATGTAAACAAAACATCGTGAAATTTTAAAGGTGTCTAAAAAAAAAGAGCCCCAAGTAAAAGTTTTGATACAGGGCCCCAAGTTACAGGGTTTCCAACATATGTAAACAAAACATCGTGAAATTTTAAAGGTGTCTAAAAAAAGAGCCCCCAAGTAAAAATTTTGATACAGGGCCCACTTAGGACTAGCTATGCCAGTGGTAATGATAGTGTATGGTGGTACGTCTAGAACTGTACATGGACGATGGTCATCACATGTAGCTAGTTGATATATCGTCCGAAATTCCAAGTTTTTCAGAGAATACAACCGAAAATAACATTTGACCTTTGAAATTATTCAAATTAAGATCTTCTCAATACTGAGTCGAGAATGAAACGAGACCCCCATTGCGGCTGAGGCCCTGGGCTCAGTTGGCCCCCGCCTTAAGACGGGTTGCTTACACCCATAGTTTTTGTTCGTTAAAAATAAAGATTCGAATAAAAAGTTTCATTACACATTTGTAGAGTTAAACATAAGAAATGGAAATGCTTTCTAGTAAGTCAGAAAAACGAAATAGAAAATTTCTCTTTTCTAATATTTTTTTTAGATTGGGTGACACAGGAAGCCTTTGCTGCATTTATTAAAGGAATTTTCAGTTATGTTTTATCTAGTTAAAAAAAGATAAGTTTATTATGTATATATAGCTATAGAATGTTCATTATTTTAATTGAGCTTACTGTATTTTACGTCGCTGCCTTTTATTAGTGATATAGTATTGTGTTGTGTGTGTCGATAGGTTATCTGTGGAATATATCATAAGCTATCACAGAAATAAGCACACACACACAGCTTACAGAAATCTTACTGAAAATTTGATGTAAGCCAAAAAAATAGCATTCATGAAATATGTGGAGTTAAGGAAATTTCAAGATTTATGTACATTTTTATAATCGTGTGGAAAAAATAGTTCTGAACTAAGTTTTAATCCCTTTTTAAAACTGAGATTCTCTTAACGTCTAATTTCAATATATATATAAGTAAAGCCCTTTTGTTTTCTACTTTTCCTTTTTATATTGGAAATTCTAGTTGTAGCTTTGTGTGCAAGGCGCGGTTCGCATCACTTGAGCGAGTGGGGAGAAGGGGTTTACCTTGTCAAGGATTGCGAACCGCGTAACCCATCTGACTTGTTTAGACAGAATTTAGTTAGGGGATTCGTAACCTAATATCGGGTCAAACAGTCGGCGAATTTGTTTTTTAAAAAGACCATTCTTCGTAGCAGGGATGTCGAATTCTAGAACAGCAGTGATACCAGTGCAAATTGAAGGGTTCGCCACACAGAGCGGGGAACTCTTAAAAAATCCCAGTTTGTAGTTGAGGATAAATTCAACAACAAAAAAAAAGTTACCCCTGCAGAAGCTTTGTTTGTAATACTAGAAGAAAATCTTTTACTTAGAAGCTTTTAGCTTTTATTTAACATTTTATTCTGGATTAAAACAACTCATTATTTTTTCAATTGTACTAACTAGTTACCGGTGGTCAACAAGCAATTGAGGAATTCTTAGATTCCATATGATATTTTCAGGCTATTTAGAATGGTTTCAGTGTTGTAATTATTTACAAAGCTTTGTGGCAAATCATTTGTAATTCATTTTGTTTTAATGCCCAATCAAATGCTACTAATTAATTCCATATAGCTGTTATCTCCTAATTCCTGAAAAATTACTTACTCATCAATTCAAATATATATATATATATATATATATATATACATATATTTGTTTGTGAGTGTGAAAGGTAAAGGAAATAAATAATGTGATAATATAATGATCTTTAGCAGTCGAAGTGATTCTGGTCGTACTGTAATGAGTTCTCATTGGTTGTTTCTCTAATCCTTTAGAACAGTGCTCCGCAAGCCGCGGACCGGTCAACATTTGTTAATTTTACCGCGGCCCGCTGAGGGGGAGGACGTTTATTGTTTATATTTTAGACTTTTGATTTAATAATTTTAATTTAATTGTATTTAGTCGTGACTTCTGAATAAAATATAGCTACACCAAAAAATGAATATAAAGTGATTTTCATAAAAAGTAGCCCAAACATAAGAAAAATAAAAGAGAAATAATTTAAGGTTTCTTGTGCGGACCGGTAGTATTTGATCCACGGACCGGGGGTTAGCACTGCTTTAGAAGATATTGTTTGATTAGAAAACCTCTTTCTCTAAAGGAACCTTGATTTATACAAAATAAAACTACTATTTAAAGTCATATGAATTGAGTTCGAGAAACAGAGAAAGAAAAAAAAAGTGAAGATAGTGATTAAACGTGTTGTTAGGTTATAATAGAGTTTATATTTGAATCATTAATGTCCCTGTATAAAGGATTGAAAACCTTGTGGTGTTTAAAGAATACAGCCAGAGAGATATCTGCATTTATTGATAAAAACTATTTTTTTCATTATAAATATTTAGAGTAGATTATAACTGACTTGCTTCTCTCAGCCAAATTAAGCGTTTATAGTATTCGATTGAAATGATAAAATATAGGTTGTTGCGTTTTGTTAATGGATTCTCACACTAAATCAAGTGGAAGTTTGCTGCAGTATTATTTATATTATACCAAAATGAAAAACAATTTTTAAAAGCAAACAAATTTGAAAGTTACACATGCCCTTACTTCATTAACGATTTCTCATTTAAAAACTCTTTCAATTCCTTTTATAAATATGATTAAGATTTCTTTTTTGATATCTTCAGATGATTTTATAGAACATATTTGAAAATGAAATACATCTATGTTGTAAATAAACAATGAGCTAAAATATTTCTCCCCCCCCACACGAAAGAAAAGATGATGCCAAAATTTTTTACATTTTATATAACTTAAAATTATTTTATAATCTCTCTTTTCCCCTCCCTTTCTCCTCAGGGTCTCCTTAATAATTATCAAATTATTTCTTAAAAATATTGTATAAAATTTTAAATCATGGCCAATAATTACCAAGATTCTGCCCTTCACTCCTAATAAGTTCACTTTACACATGCGTCACCAATATAATAGTTTAAATTGTATTAAATAGTCAGTTTTTCAGTTAAAAAAAAAGAAATAGGCTCAATATAAATTAATTTTACAATTTCTATTGACTAAGCAACAAAAAGAGGATCCCATGATATTTGTAATAATAATATAAATCTTTCTTATCTACATACATATAATGTTTTAAAATATTCTACTGAATGTAGAATTGTATTCCAAAAATGTAGAACACGTTTTAAGGGAAAATTAGGGATTTATATTAAAAAGCACTTCGTGAATATATAAATTGAATATCAAAGCATTTCACAAGAAATTTATCTCGATTTTCAAACAGCGTGTTATAAAAATAGTTCAAAATAATTTTTCTTCAATTCATAAATATCTAATTTCTTGGAAAGCTTTAGTTTAGTTAGGAATTTCATTTCATTTTAAAAGAGCAAATTTTTCAATTAGAGTTTCGAGGAAAGTGAAAGCTTGGATTTCTCATTTTGTATTCTGAGAATTGTACTCCATGTAAAAGATGATGGAAATTTTAAAAAAAAAATTCCATTATAGAGCAAAAACTTAAAAAAAAGTAAAACTAAAAAGAAAAATTGATTCACAAAGTAGAAGAATGACATTATACTCTTATAGCATAGGTATTTCTTTACGTGGAATACATAATTATTAAGTTTTCGTAAACTCTGCGAATTGAATAAACACTTTTTTGTTAAATTCCACGTGGACGAAATCGCGGGTAACAGCTATTTACCATAAAATAAATGCATCATAAAGTAATATTAACGTCTAACACATCCAGATACAAATTATTTACATTATTTTAATGCGTTTATTACACAAAATTTGTAACAATGTGTTAATTTTGCTGAGCAGACGGAAGGTGTTTTCAAAAATCTATCCATAAGAGAGTTACGGGGAGTTATAAGAAAAAAAATCTTTTTTTAATCAGCTATTATATCTACAGATTTAAAATTTATCAAACATGGTTTTTTATTCAGCTGAGATATGCAAAAAGCTGTTTTTTGTTGTTGTTGTTTAATTTACAATCCACGTAAAATTAACTCATTAAAAACTTCTTTATCCTTCAGTCTCAGTATTGCTTAAATTTTCAATTCACCCGTGCGAACAACGGGTATACCTGCTAGTGTATTATATATTAGAAGACAATAAAAATATTTTAAATACGGTATTCGAGCGTTCATAAATGAAAGGATGTCATGAGTTCGAGCCCAGTACCACAAAGACCCGCCGTGTAGGGCAGCGATGCACGTTAAATCTGTCGAAAGCTGAAACGTCCTCCCATTGGCGTGGTGTAAAAAGTTAGGAGAGGGGTAGCCAGCTCAGGTGTCGTCCACGCCACTTGACCATGGTTCAAAATTACGTGGTCCGTCGCCAAAAGCCCTCGTGTAGCTGAACAGTACAACGTTAATATTCACTCACTCACTCATAAATGAAAGGATAAAACAGAGAAATGTTTTATGATTTTGTTCAAAACTACAGTTTCAGTGTATTATGATAAATTAAATGGATTTGTTTGCTTGTGTGCGTATCGTCATTTTGCAACCCTGGTTTATCGATGATAGTATGCGTGATATGATAGCAAAATTGATACATAAAGTTGGTTCGCATACGTAAAGGAGTGATGATGCACATTAGTTAGAAATTTTATTTATGCTAAGTTGTTGGAAGTGTAGCATTACTTAGGTTGACAATCTTTTATTCGACTCAGAATGATCTTGTCTGTTTTAGCGTGTAGTTATGGTTTTCATTAATTTTATTTAAAAAAAAACACTCATTCAATTTATATTATATTAGGATTTCAAAAACCTAATATAATATAAATTGAATGTTAACTGTGGTAGTTAAAAATATATTTGTTTTTAATTGAACAGGAATTTTTCAAGGGGGAGGGGTCCGGGGTCGAAAGTTCACCATTCTTGTATCATGCTCCTTTTGATTTTGTTGATTTTCGGAAACAAAACACAGTAAAAACTAATTTTTGAATAAATAATTAGCATTAATTAATAAAATTAATCATTAATAGCAAGTAATTAATTAATTTTTACGTACTATATACTTAGAATTATAATCAATCGGAAAAAAATTCAAGGGCTTGGGGGGGGGGGTCCGGACCCCCAGCCCTCCCCTTGTGTGCGCCACGGACTGTTAATATTTTACACTGATGTACTTAAGATTTAAAAATTAAAAAACATGGAATTATTTGTATAAAATAGTATAATATTGAAATGCATTGTATCACCTGTTTATTTCTAGTAGATCTCCTGGTATATTTTTTGAGATTGACGATTATGAGTCAAGTTTTCAGGGTCTTAAGGCTCTTTATAAAGATGTTGTGCCATTTGGGTACTTGAGACCCCCCTACACTCACAAATAGGTATTATTATTGGATTGGGCTTTAAATCTATGTCAATGTTTAATAGATGTAACATTTTCTTTTATTAAAAATTTAATAATTATTCGTTGTGCAAAAGAGTGTAGTAGGTACAATGTATTTACCCCTCACACATACAATATATTAAATAAATGAACATACAAGAATATAAAATGTCGTCAAAAATTTAACTTTTATGTACAGGGCAAAATAGAGAACAGTATGAAGATAAAATTTATTTAAATTTAGGATTGGTTGTATTCAAATCCCACAGTCTCATCAGTAGCGCACACAGGAATTTTTAAAGGGGGGGGGCCGGAGTCGAAAGTTCACCATGCTTGTATCATGATCCTTTTGATTTTGTCTATTTTCGGGAACAAAACACAGTAAAAAACTAATTATTGAATGAATAATTAGCATTAATTAATAAAATTAATCATTAATAACAAATACTTAATTAAATTTTACGTACTATATACTTAGAATTATAATCAATCGGGAAAAAATCAAGGGTTTGGGGGCCGGACCCCCAGGACCCCCTCCTTGTGTGCGCCAATGCTCATTATAAATTTCATTCATTTTGTATTGTAGCGTAACAAGGATGAACAATGCAACAGTTATATTTAATAGTAGAAACATAATGCAAGATATAGCACGCAGAATATAGAATAAGTATAAGAAATCAAAGTCTTTCAAGCCTTTCTGTGTTTAACATTTGCAAAGGGAATTTATAATTACATTCATTACGATGATTTATATTTGTTTCAATCAAATAATGAAATATGAAGTGATGGTATAAAATCAATCAATTTGATATTGTGTACGAATTTTACTGCATAAAATTGTCTTTGGAATTTGGGAAGAGTATTCTATTTTATACAAGACTAATTAATTTTATCTACTTATTTTACAGACCATCAGTAAAAAAATAACTAAATTTGTTAAACAGAAATTGATTGAAATTTTGATATCATTGACTGCAATAAAAAATGTCTGAAAGATAAATAATTCACACACATCATCCTTAAAAACTGTAAATTACAAATTTTTGCTTAAAATTTTATTTCAACTAGTTTGACCTAGATGGGAATTTTTATCTTATATCTGACCTTAATTTTATGCATTTTCATTACAAATAATACTCATGTTGAGGATAAAGTCCATCAACTTGACGTTTTTGTTAAAATTTATTTGTTGTGGAATGCATTTGAAGCTGAAATGAGTAACTCATTGCATTTTTTTCTTTGTTAATTTTTTTTTACACTCTTCAGAATTAATTAAATAAATAAATAAAAAGCAAATTAATAATAATAATAATAATTTTACAAAAAAACAAACAAACGAAAAAAAAGCCAATTCAGTCAATTTTTTTTTATGAATTCTAGAGATGTCTATTGTTTTGTTGTATGTGACACTAATTCTTATGCATTTTTTTCGGGAGGAATGGGAGCAATATGACTGACGATGCGTAAAATTCAGAGAATAATGATGTCAAGGAATTCGATGCTTTTGATTTATTTTATCACTGGAGGGATGGCTGTAGTTGATGACTTTGCACCGGACTGCATAACTGAATCGTATGTTTTTTTTATATTTCTGTTATTTTTCTTGTATTTCTGGATGTTTATTTGCTCCCTGTTCCGTGTCACTTTTTATCGATTTTGGCAGCCTTGTTTTCTCTTACAACCCGTTTTTTCGCCTCTCTTCGTGACTGCTCCCCTCTTCTTGGAACTCGGAACAGTCTTCCATGTTGGCGAATATATCGCCCTAAGCAAACGAACTACTCCCACCAAAAATCTCGGATCAAGTGCCAGTCATAGACGGAGAGGAAAACATGTTTTCGCATTGTTCACGTTTTGTTCGTTTTCTCTTTGTTACTTATCAGATGCGGTGAAAGATGGTCTTCCCTCTGTTTTTCGGCGGGCACAGAGGACAATTTAAGTTTTCTGAAATGTTATTCTTAACTTTTAATTAAAATTCATGCGTTAATTACAAAATCCCTACCCACTCTGATTCATTTTCTCCACAACTTCGCGTTGCAATGACAGATGGGGATTGTAGGTGTTAGGATCTAAGGAAGGAGGAATTTTTTTAAAGTGGTTTCCATTTTTAGAACACAAAAGAAGAGACGTTTGAAAGCTGTATAGCGCAGCTATAAATTTTGCTTCAGTATAAGCAATGGATTTCAATTACATATAAGCTATTTTATCTTTACAAAGGAACGCAACATCTCATCATTGTAAATTGAAAAGGGGGAAATGGTATCATGATGACGTAATAATGGCTCTGATAGATACATTCTAATAACCGATATGCTTTTGAGAAAATAATGTACATTAAAATAATTAAAAGCAAATCTTGGGCTTAAGACTAAAACACACGAAGAAAGTGAGACATCTCCCCTGTTTATCGTTAAGCACATAAGTATGGAAACAAAATATTAATTAAAATGCTTAGTAAAATTTTAAATTTTGATTTTTTGGAAGTAAAAGCACAATATAAATAGAGGAAAATTTTATTCTTCAATAATATAAATGGAGCAAATGGAGTTTGGAATTTATTTTTCATCTTAATATCTTATATATAAGAATTTAAAAGCAATATCATTGTGTTTATAAATTTTAATATGTTGCTAATTATGGTAACCGAATGACTGTAATATTAAGACTGGCATTTACTAGATTTTCTTTAGGCTCGGTAGGTTGGTTGAGATACTGTTTTTAACATTGTTTTTATGGCTTATTATACTAAGAACTTTCATTTTGTTCTTGCTGAAAAATGAGTTTTGCTAAGAAATGTAGTTATATATCTATTCTTACCAGTAGCGCACACGGGAATTTTTCAAGGGGGTGTCCAGGGTCACAAGTCCACCATTCTTGTATCATGCTCCTTTTGATTTTGTCGATTTTCGGAAACAAAAACAGTAAAAAACTAATTACTGAATAAATAATTAGCATTATTAAAAATTAATCATTAATAATAAATACTTAATTAAATTTTACGTACTATATACTTCGCGCGCGCGCGAATTATATATCTCTCTTCTGGTGTAATTTTAAATTTTCCTCGATTAGAAAATTATGAAGGCATTTTAAGCCAGATGTTAAGAATATTAAGAAGGCATGTAGAAATTGTAAGTACTCCAAGTACTATGAGAAAATATTTTTGAGAAGGTAAATTATATTTATTAAAATTCAATTTGTTTTATTTGCAAAATGGGGATAAAAACTAAACACATGAGAAGTTTACATCTACAGTAGAACGTCATTTATCTGAATCAATGGAGACTGGACATCGTTCGGATACGTGATTGTTCGGATAACCGAAAACCGAATGCGCTCCATGCAGTATATGAAACCGGACACTATACGAATATTGAAAATAATCACATGCTGGAAACGTGCTTGAAAAAAAAGCAAAATAGGTGCAAAATGTCGCAATTTTACCTTTATTATGGAAAATAATCACTTATTTTTCGCTGTACCACTGTACGCCTTCGTTTTTTCGCTGCAAGGTCTCTGATTCTCTTGAGCAGCAGTAGTTGAGTAGGACAGCACTCTGATTGTTGTTCGTACCACTATATAGCTGTCTCTAACGCAGAAAATGCGCCTGCATTTGATAGACCCTTGCTACTTTCACTGTTGTCCTCGTCTTCATTCGTTTTATCGTCGACAGTATCGGATTATTCTTGCACGGAAGTCACAATTTCGTCATCATTTAGCATTTGAAATCCAGAGTCTTCTGCATCGCATGCCACCCAGGTTTCTACATTTTCAAATATCCCTCACCTTGGATTTTCCCGTCACTTTTGGCCCCATGTGAAACAACTGTTGAGCATTGCACTGTTCGAAAACGTATTCATATACAGTACATGTAGTTGACAAAAAAAAAACTGGTACGGATATTTGACGCTCCGGATAATAAACGTTCGGATAAACGACGTTCTACTGTATTTGTAAAATGTTTTCCCCTATTCTCTTAGCATTTTCTTTAGGTTGTATAAAGATAAACTGGTGTATTCCTTATAGTAAAACAAGAGCATCCTTTATTAAGTTGAAATTTCATCGTAACTATAAAACTTTTCTGATAAAATTATTTAAATAAAAATTCATTTCTGTAAAAAAATTTTTTTAATTTCAATACAATTGAGTGTTTCTACAAGTTTATCAATAATAAAATATATAAACTGAATACTGACTATTTTTTGATTAATTGACCACTTAATAGCTTTTTTAATCATTTTGTACATTTAAAGTATCCGACTACGTTCGGAACCGTGATTTTGGAATGCGCATAAATGGATAATTTTCATGATATTTAGTGTCACTTAGATTAAAATATATGCATACAATTGTTTTAAGGATATTGTGAAAAAAAAAATTTATTTAAATATAATATTTTGGCAAAAAATTTACTTAGAATAATCTTTTCCCCAAATGTTCTCCTTTTGTGAAAAATGCTTCTATTATAATAATATTTTGCCTGTATATAGCTCAGACCTCTGTACAGAGGCTCAACTACAATTTTTGAAATACATAACTTAGAAGTAGGTTTATTCATATTTTACCACAACAGAGGGGAGAAATTTTAAGGAAAAAAACGCCGATAATTATTTCAATTGGTGGCAACTCTGAAAATTATGTGAATTTTTCAAAACTTCTAGTTGAGCCTCTGTAGAGAGGTCTGACCTATATACAGGCAAAATATTATTATAATAGAACCATTTTTCACAAAAGGAGAACATTTGGAAAAAGATTATTCTAAGTTAATTCTTTGCCAAAATATTATATTTAAATAAATTTTTTTTGTCAAAAAATCTCCTTAAAACAATTTTATGAATGTATTCCAATCTGAGTGACACTAAATATCATGAAAATTATCCATTTATGCGCTTTTTTAAAATCACGGTTAAACCTTAAACGTGCAGAAAGATAAGTTATAAACAATTTTTAATTATAATACTAAATGGTATACTTAGAATGGGGAAAATGAAATGTCTTATCCTCTAAATAATTCCCAGTTAGCAGATATTTTCCAATTAGAAACAAATGCTTCATAATAAATGTTTTAGATATTCGTAGTTGTGTTGAGACACATTTTTTTAAAAAAGCATTTTTTCCTCTCTCTGAGTTATTTCCCGAGATCAGCTGAACAGATAAAATAGACTAAGGATACACACAGCAATGATTTTCATCATTAATGAAGTTTCCATTTTTCCATTCTCCATATAAAAGGCCTGATGACCCCTGCTTTGTGTTTCATCTTTTGACTGGACAAGATTTTGTCAAGGTAAATAATTAAAATTTAGTTTCCTGACAGTTAAAAATCAATGTAATGACCTACTGTGATGAATTCAGAAATCATTAAGTAAGTAGAAGTAATTCATGTCCGGGTTGATATGATTTATTTTTCAGTAGCCTAATGAGTCACTCATGTGGCTTTCGTTCCTCCACCAGAGGGAAGCCGTATAAGTACTCTGCCTGGTAGCGCTATGTAGCAGTTGTGACACACACAAAAAAAACCCTAATTAATGACCTCTGGTTACAATGTATGATTATAAATTTCATAGTTTTTTTTTTTCAAAATTTTATTCTCAGTAGCCTTCTTACCTTGAAGATGCCATATTTAAAATCAACAAACAAGAAAATCAAGCATTTATGAAGTTGGAAGAAAGTCTCAAGAAAAATGAGAATCGCAAGCACTTTTGCTTAGAGTGTATTACCGTACCGCGCTTCCACGCCACAGGTCCGAGTTCAAATCTCAGGCCTGACAAGGTATATTCAGCTTGTCACCCCTGCACTGGGTTGATAAAGGAGCACCAAGCTTGCATGGGAACTAAACACTGAGGGTTTTGCGTCAGACTGACCATCTGACTGAAATATCTGCTCATGCACCTCAGCACCCTAGATCACGAAAACTGAGTTGGGCACAGTTGGCCTTGGACATCATGGGCTATTGTGCAACTGAGTTTAGTTTAGTATATTAAAATTATTTGTATCATATGTAGTGTAGCAATAATATTACTAAAAACGAGAAATACAATATTTAAAAGCATCATGAAACCAATCCCATGAAACAATAATATTCCTGAGAAATTAATTGGTTATTAACGTCAACTTTGAAGTTATATGAAGTATTCTGGTAACGGATCTTATAAATCTGTACAATGATCAAGAGACAAGGACAACACCTCAGTTGCCGTACCACTCTCAAATCTTCGACACAATGTCGATACGGAGCCCGACAAATTTAACATGCATCATTCCTTACACACATGGTCATTAAATCACGGCATTATTAAGCATCGGACGAGAGCTTCAATTAAAAATTAATTCAAATGTCCAAATTTGGTAGCGGCGGCCGCCACAAGATGGTGATACCATGAAATGGCTCTCACATTTGGGGACTGGCCGTGTCTGCAAATGCTTCGTTATCAATATGCAGCCCATTTCGAAAGAAAAAAAAACCCATTTCCTCTACATGTTGGGGCATAAGTAGCTACAGATCTCAAACCCATGACAAGGCTTGTTACGGGTTCACTACCACAACCACTTAGCTACTGGGGCCTCACTAATGTATAGAATGCAAGTAAAAATACGAAGCAGTATCCCCATAATTTCCTTTAGTACTTTGTGTGAATTTTTGTTTTGTTTAAAGCAAACCCTTGACGGATTTGATTTGACGGTCTCCTCTGCACTGTGAGTGTTCAATGATACTGAGTTCGAACTCATGACACGCTGACCAGGAGTTTGTTACCTTGCCCACTAGTCTACTGTGGCCACTACTAATTTCGGAGCCGAGATTCGACAAAATCCTTAACGGGAAATGAGTTTAGTGTCTCTGCCTTAAATGACAGGTACTATCCCAGTTATAAAAATATTTTATTACTCATAGATAAAAGTTATGAATGTATAATAAATATTTACTTGAATTTCCTCAGATTTAATGATATTCTTGCCATAATTCACCCTTGTCACGAATAGTGAGTTCAAATAGTGGAAAATAAAACATCTGTCAATGATGGGAGAAAAGTGAAAATTGCTACCGTTGGAAGAGGATGACTAAAAATTCTTTTATTTCGTTAGCTCTAAGTTTGATAGAGCGTGAGTGAAATAACGTACTATTAATTTGACGGGATGAAGAGTTAGCTCACTTTACTGAATATTAACATTTTTCGGTTTCGTGACTACTATATATTCCTATTCATCACCGTCATCAATGCTGTACAAGTACATTATTAAACTGACTTATGAAACAGATGCTTTCATCAGTAAAAATAAAAGCGTGTTCATAAATTTAATAGCAATTAAGTGTTGACAACTTCATTTATTGTTGGTATGCAGGAGTTATATTAGGTTAAAAAGACTAAAGGGCACTAATTAATATTAATTTCCCATTAACGAAAGCTTTACTAAAATATGTATATGTAATTTAATTTGGAACTTGAAGCCGTCTGTCACTTAGCTAGTATTTCATCAGATTACTTAATTTCATACGATTACACGCATGTTATTGAGAACTATATCCAACGTCTGTAAAATCGTACGATAAATTTTATGCAATTAAGTACAGATTCTTTCCATGTTACGTGATGTTTTATGAACTTTATCAAGGAAGTATTCAGATGTAAAAATTCGGAAATAAAAATATAATAGCATAATAATTTTTCGTATAATAAGGAAATGTTTTCGAAGAACTAAATAGAAATTAATTTTTATTACGTATAGAGCCTCACACTATTTTTATAGTTATATTTTGAAATAAAATATACCATAAAATCCGGCGTGTGTGTGTGTGCATAACACGAACTTTTAACAAAAAATACGATAGAAATTTACATGTGCGCGTTGTACGCCAAATATAAATATGATAACTTTAAAAATAAAAAAAAAGATAAGCATAGAAAAAAATTAGACTTTTACATAGATCAAAATACTGTTTATTTGAAAGAAATGACAATATTTATGAACTTACAGGGTTGTAGTTCTAGAAATATACTATCCCCCCCCCCACAAAGTTTGGTATAATACGTCGAGTAGACGAGCTCAACATAAGAACATTGTGTACGTACATTTCAAGTTTCTTCGTAAAAAGGGGGTGCGAGTTATACCGCGAATACACCTAAAAATTAAAAATTTCAGGTTGAAAGTACAGGTGCGCGTTATACGGCGTTGCGAGTTATACGCCGAATTTCACGATACATGTAAACATTTTGTCACAACATCTACGCAATATACATGTAATTTGATAAGTTATTGAGAAAATTAAAAATTTTAAATTCACTTGCACTCACAAAATGGGAGGAATGCAATATCTTTTTAAAAAACGCAGTTTTTTATTTTTAATTTTCGTTGTTATACTTATTCTGGTAATGAATTTGTTTTGATTATTATTTATTATATATTTTTGTTATATGGGAGATGAATAATACATTTTTGATCTCCATGAGCCAAAGTGTATTTTTATAATGGAGATATTAGCATGTCAACAGGTCTTTTCCTTAGTAAAATACAACAGTGAAAAGTAAAATTTATTTTAATAAATTGAAGCTGGTAGATATTATGCAGGAAAATAAATTCATAATTTAATGTTCTTAACATTCTAATTCAAATATAAAACTAAAATAAAATGAAAAATTATTTTAAAAAGAATTAGAAATGCTTAATATTATATAATTTGTTTAGTTGTTCTTCAGAAATGTTTGCTTGATTTTTTCAGTGAGCAGTAACTGCTTGCATCTTGTACATAACTAAATATACGGATTAAAAGGCTCAATTTTTCTCTCTCAAATTAAAATAGAATTTAAAAGAATTGTCTTAAAATAAGAAGACAACTGCGGTTTAAACTCTGATGAAAATAATATGAATACAGATGAGAGAAGTACTCTCTCATACTTTCATCACGAAAACTATTTTATGTTATTATACCTAAATGCGCTTCAACTTAAACTGTTTATTTAGAAACAAAAAAAAAAGAAAAGAATTAGAAGAAAAAGAAAATCTAGAAAAACGAGTCAAAAGCTGACGCTAACTGCGGACTATTTTAAAATTAGGATCCATCGTTATACCTACCAATAGGAGTTTTTGCATCACAACGAAACTATCAACACGCAGAATTACTTTCGGAATATCCGCCCACTGCATGCCTCACAGAACTAGAGCTACCACCCTCCAAGCGATCTTCTAAAACAGGGGTGTCCAACCCGCCTTGAATAATTTTACGGCCCGCCAGATTCTTTACAACTTAATAAAATTCGACTATTTTGTACAATATTTTTTGTTTAAGTAGTTTTTTTTTTGTAAAAAATAAACCCTATAACTGTTATTATTTTATCACGCTGCTTCTGTTACTGTGAATCTCTTTTTTTTCCAAATTGAAATTTATCAAACATAAATTGTGCTCAAACTTAACGCACGAAAATCTGCAACATCAATTACGATAAGCAAATACACATGCATTGAGATCGACTTGCAAAAACTAAGTGTTGAGAAACAGATATGTCACTAATTAAATAAATGAAACATGATTTGATCATTGCATTATTATTATCTGTGATCTATGATTGTATGCATGAAAAACAATAATAATATATCAGTCTGTTTGAAATTCCAACAAATGTTTGTAAGGGATCCAAATCTAATATAAAGATATATATTTTGATATGCGGCCCGCGGGATGGTAAAATTCTTCTGAAGTGGCCCGTGAGATCATTTGGGTTGACCACCCCTGATCTGAAAGAAACTCCCCCCTCTGCAAACGAAACGGAATTGAAACCACTTCAGAAGAGAACACTTTTTCTCCCTTTCTTGCGAAGGTCCGTCGCCAAAATTCCTCGTGTTGTGCGACGATAATATTCACTCACCCACTCATCGTTCATTCTTGCGTTTCTCTCCACTCTCTGACAGCCGAGGTGAAACAAACCATTCTCCAAACTCGTCTCTCTCTCCCTTCCTGTTTAGATCTCTCCCGAACTGTAGAAAAGCCTAGTGCTTCAAGGCTGGTTCTTGGACAAAGGATATATATATATGCCAGGCGATGGGCTCCGAAGAAATAGGAATCAGATGTTCTATTCACTGGTCAATCAACTTACAGTGCGAAAACACGACATGACCTGATGTCTTTTGGAACAAGGATCAAGGGGATGTAGTATCGTCACAACCCCTCTATAAGCTACAGAGACTCAGCTCACTATGATGAGAGGGAACAGAGATGGAAAGCAAACAAATATAAGCTTCGTTTCCCTACCGTTGTTTTTAATCTCTAAAGTATCCGACTACGTTCGCGGAAATGTGATTTTGAAAAAATAAACACAAATGATTTTTTTTTATATTTAGCATCACCTGAATTAGAATATACATATAAAATTGTTTTAAATCTATTATTGCAATAAAAAATTATGACATATTTTCAAAACATTCTCCTTTATGAAAAATATTTCTATAATAATAATATTGCTATATATAGCTAAGACCTTAATACAGATCCTGAAATAGGAGTTTTGAAATGTATAATTTAAAAGTGGATTTATTCATATATTTTAATGTATCAGATGGTGGAGAAATTTCCACAGCAAAAAAATTACCGATTATTATTATTTCAATTGATGGTAACTATGACAATAACATAAATTTTTCAAAAATCCTAGTTCAGTCTTTGTATAGAAGTTTTAGCTATATATAAGTAAATTATTATTATAAAAGTATTTTTAGTAAAAGGAGAATGCTTTGAAAATACATAATTTTTCTAGTTTTTGCCCAAAAACTTGCATTTTAAATTTTTTTTATTGCAATGATATTCGTAAGACAATTTTATATGCACATTATAGTTCAGGTGATACTAAATATCACACACAAAAAAGTATTCATTTGTACGCTTTTTCAAAATCACTGTTCCACACAAAGACGGATGCCTTAACAAAAAGGTGATTATTCTTCCAAGATATTTTCTCGATATGTTTTGAACTTCGAATTAGCTACATATTCACATTTTTTGAGATACGAATCATATATTGTGGAAGTTAAGCAGGGGCGTAGCTACCACCGTATCAGCCGTATCAATGACACGGGGCCCCCAAGCTTCAGGGGCCCGAACATGTGTAAGCAAAACATCCTAAACTATTAAAGAGCTTCGCAAAAGGGCACCTGAGAAATTTTGATACCGGACCCACCCAGGATTAGCTACGCCAGTGCATTTTCAGTAGTATTCAATCTTTTCCAAATATTGTTTCTCATAGCAACACGAGAAAGTTTTGGCCGGGGCATTTTCTTAACAGGAAAATAATTAATGAAAAAGCTTCTAAGTTATATAAATTATTCTTTAAAAACAAAAATTGTCTTTGAGATTAATCTTAATTGAATATTTATGAGAACTCAAAAAACTTAAAACATAATCAAGCATAAATGATTTTTTAGTAATGAAAATTGATATTAATAACCATTTCACGTTAAAAGAGTTGATAGTGCTCAAAATATTTTTAATTAATTCAATTTAAGAGTGGAAAAATGCTTTAAAAGGAAACTAAAACCGAAGTCTAACTTCAGAAAACTTCAAATATCTTAAAAACTAATTTGTTAGCAGATCTGAAATTAGGTGGCAATCTTCCCAATGATATGAGCCACAAGAAAATGCAAAAAAAATGGCATTGTTTAAAATTGTAGGGTATTGTGTAACCTTAAAAAATAAAATAAAAAGAACCGTATTGTGCCTGAAGTTTCTTTTTCGGGGGTAAGCAACTGATAGGTTGTCAGGAAATTCTCCTTAATGTCATTTTGATTGCAGTGAAGTGTGCAAGTATAAAAAAAGTGTAGATGGAAAAAAAATTGTATGCATCTTACTGTTGATTTCTTTTTAATAGAATACAGTTACGCTTAAGAATAATGTTTAACACTCCTTTTGCATCAAAATAGAATTTCTCTTACAACGAGAATGCAAGGTCTTGGGGTCAAGGATTCAGTTCGAATTTTGTAGGTGGTAGATTTAGATTCCCTGTGTTTGAAGAAGATATATAGTTATAGGAGCCACTATTCACACAATAATTTTCTAGATCCGGGGGCGTAGCAATTTGAAAGGCCTTGGGCGCAGGGGAGGTTAAATACGACCTTGCTGCGCGTTTTTTTCCATGAGATTTCTTGGTAATACCTTATGGCAGTAGCGCACACAGGAATTTTTCAAGGGGGAAGGGGGGGTTCAGGGTAGAAAGTGCACCATTTTTGTATCATGCTTCTTTTGGTTTTGTCGATTTTCGGAACAAAAAAAGCAGTAAAAAGCTAATTATTAAATAAATAATTAGCATTAATTAATAAAATTAATTATTAATAACAAATACTCAATTAAATTTTACGTACTATATACTTAGAATTATAATCAATCGGGAAAAAAATCAAGGACTTTGAGGGATTTCCGGACTCCTAGGACTTCCACCTTGAACGCCCCACTGCCTTATAGCTCTAAGGGCTCTGTGAGTAGGAAAAGTGTGAAGATCACTGCGTGACACGTATAACATTTTTAAAGGATAAAATAACGTGTAACACACAATTTTAATTTATAAGTTAAAAAAATTATTATTTCATATGAGTTAGTAGATATATTACAATAGAAAAACAATTTTATGAATGTGAATTGGAAACAAATATAAAAAAAAATTAAGTCAATTCTCCTACTTAGGTCAACAAAGAAAAGTTTTATTTTAGTTACTTTTTATTAAATAATTACAATTACAATAAATATGTATATACATATGACAGAATCACAATATTAAGTGACAAAATAGTAAGCGATTTTCCTATCTATATATGGTATTGGACTATTATTTTTGTTTGTGTTGCTATTTATATTCATTCATAAATCATTTTCTCTGAAATTAGGCCATTACAAGTACACTGCTGGACAATTGCTAAGGACGGATAACACTATCATCCATAGCAACCACAAAATGAAAGGAAGCAAAATGTGGAAAATTAGAATAAGTGCGGGATATTAGTAAGAAGAAGTATGAGTATGCAAATTTTTTTCCACGTCTGTTCATCACGTGATAGCGTTCATAAGAGCTTTAAAGGTTTTGACGCGTGTGGACAGTTGTTGTTTCAAGTCAAAGTTTTACAGGAAAGATTTAATAGACGAACTTAAAATTTTTGGCATGTCTTCCCGACATCACATAGATGATTTTATGCGTGGCCGAATTATTGGAAAGATCGAAGAAGGGCGAAAAATAACAGATGTTGCCAGAGAGTTCGACATCGCTCACAGCGTTGTTTCACGGCTGTGGAAGTCATTTAAAACTACTGGAATGTGTAGTAGACGGCACGGGGGAGGTCGTGTTAGAAGTACGACGCCTGCAGAAGACATATATATCGTCCTATCAGCAAAAAGGAACAGGCGCACCACAGCTCAGCAGGTGGCAAATCAGTTTCTTGCTGCCTCAGGAAAGCAGATCTCCCGAAAAACTGTTGCCAGACGTTTGAGGGGAGAAGGACTATACGCACGCAGACCTGTTGTGTGTGTCCTATTGACGAGACACCACCGTACTGCCCGTTTGCAATGGTGTCGTGAGCATCACAATTGGACTGAACAGGACTGGGCATGCTTACTATTCTCAGATGAAAGTAGGTTCAGTCTGTCATCGG
This sequence comes from Trichonephila clavipes, assembly GCA_019973935.1. Lineage (NCBI taxonomy): Eukaryota > Metazoa > Arthropoda > Arachnida > Araneae > Nephilidae > Trichonephila > Trichonephila clavipes. The sequence goes on from BMAU01008543.1 coordinate 43,363, forward strand.
ATTGTAGACGCCAACTGATCTGGCGCGAGAGTGGTACTGCTTATCGTCCAGAAAATATCCAGGAAAAGGACCGATATCCGACATGCAGTATCATGGTGTGGGCCGGCATCATGATGAATGGCCGCATGCGCCTACATGTGGTTGCGAATGGGACTATGACGGGCCAACGATACATTGATGAAGTTCTACTTCCTCATGTTCGTCTTTTCCGTGGTACTGTCGGTGATAAATTTGTTTTTATGGACGACAACGCAACATGTCATCGAACACTCGCTGTTCAGGATTGTCTGAACAGCGAGGGTATTCAACGTCTCGTATGGCCAGCGCGTTTTCCAGATCTAAACTCCATTGAAAATGTGTGGGATGCTTTGGGGAGGCAAGTTGTTGGTCGAAATTATCCTCCGACAAACAAGAACACCCTCATCCGTGCACTCACAGAGGAATGGGATAAATTGCCTCAACAGCTGCTGGATAATGTTGTGCAAAGTATGGTACGACATGTGGAATGTTGCATCACACTCCGCGGTGGACATATCCCGTACTGATACCTTTCTTTAAGGTGCCTGCTGACTTTTAGATACATTGTTCCATTTCTCCGTACGCAGATCAAATGAACATTTTTTTTTCTTTCAGATGTTTCACAGCTTTTGTACTTTCCAGAACAATAAATATTCTTTATTCTAATGTCTGAACAGTGTGGCAACTATATTTTATCCTACTAGGCCTCATGTCTCGCTTAATGTTATGCTACATAGCAATTTGTGATCCGTCCTTAGCAATTGTCCAGCAGTGTATGATGCGAACCCACGACCTTTGGATTAGAAGTCCAACGCTCTATTCATTGCGCTACAGAGACACAATGAGCGATTTTCCTTATTTATGGAGTTGGACTATTATTTTTGTTTGTTACTATTTATTCATTAATTACAATTAACCAATGAATTAATATTGTACCACAATTTGACTATGAAAACTAAAGTACTGATTTGTTCACTAATCATTGTCTATGATTATTTTCGGATACTTTTACAGTTTGAAACTGAAACATGTGAACTTTAAATGAAAGCAAAATGATATTATTGACATGTAGGCCACGAGATGCTATTTACACATTTCTGGATTATCAGATCTGAAATTTGGGGCCAAGCTGTCCAATTACATTAATTTCTGTATAAATTCTCTAAGTACTATTTACAACAAAAACTTTTCAACTTGCTGTAAAAATTATGTACAAAAAGTAAAATATATTTTCAAATTATTTGTACTTTTAGCTATATGTTAATAAATACGCAAAAAATTCTGCGGATAACCATGCTTAAAAAACTCCATTTTAATTATAAACGCATTTTTAAGTGATTGTGTTTGATTTGAAACAAATAAATGTGGATGACTCACACCGGCTCGACCGATGACCGTACTACGACTAAATGAGTTGAACGATTGTTTATGGTATTAGGCCTAGGCCTAGGCATGTGGGCAACGGTCATCACATAATAATACAGTCTTACCTCTTTTGCCAGTTGATATGTAGTTTGAAATTCCCTGTTTTTCGGAAAATACGTACGGGAATTGATACTTCAGCATTAAAATTACCCGGATTATGATTTTATTAAGACAAAGTAGAGAGCAAAACGACGCCCCTACCGAGGGGCGAGGCCTTGGCCAGGCTCAGTTGGCCCATGCCTTAAGATGTCCCTGCACATTAGGTCTTTGCACACGGGTGGTCGACACCCTAGGAACGGCCCTTTATATCTCAAAGGTCAAATGCACCTCAGAAAAGGTGTTCATATACCCCCCTCCCCACTTTAACTTAATACTTCCCATACCGTTATCAAAGAAATTTGTCTCTAATCTTGATTATACCCCCTTTTTTATACTGAAGGATGTTTCCATCAAATGTATGAGAGCCTGAACTAAACGCGGAGCACATTTTCAGATAGATAAATGTTTCAATTTTCATGAAAATTTTCAAAATTGAATTTCGTTTATTTGTTTATAATATAGTGTTTTTAAAATTTCAAATTATTCTATAAATAATTAATTTTTTTTATTTGAACATATGTTAAGGGATAGCTCGTTTAGCTTCATGGCAATAGGGGAGGGGGAACAAGCAAAATTCATGTCATACTAAAGGGTGTTTTTTTGAGAGGTATAGAACTTTAAATTGCAATAAAACAACGATGTATTATTCGATTGACATGAATTTTTTTATTCGAAAGATAATCTTGTGGCATTACATTTTAAATATGATTTCTGGCATAGTACTGCCACGGCTGGCTCGGATGTAGTCCAATCTGGACGTCCAATTTTCGATGACTTTTTCTAACATTTGTGGCTGTATATCGGGAATAACACGGCGAATGTTATCTTCCAAATGGTCAAGCGTTTGTGGCTTATCCGCATAGACCAATGACTTTACATAGCCCCACAGAAAATAGTCTAGCGGTGTTAAATCACAAGATCTTGGAGGCCAATTCACAGGTCCAAAACGTGAAATTAGGCGGTCACCAAAGGTGACTTTCAATAAATCGATTGTGGCACGAGCTGTGTGACCTGTTGCGCCATCTTGTTGGAACCACAGCTCCTGGGCATCATGATTGTTCAATTCAGGAATGAAAAAGTTAGTAATCATGGCTCTATACCGATCACCATTGACTGTAACGTTGTGGCCTTCATCGTTTTTGAAGAAGTACGGACCAATGATTCCACCAGTCCATAAAGCGCACCAAACAGTCAGTTTTTCTGGATGTAACGGTGTCTCGACATACACTTGTGGATTAGCTTCACTCCAAATGCGGCAGTTTTGTTTGTTGACGTAGCCATTCAACCAGAAGTGCGCTTCATCGCTAAACAAAATTCGCTTATGAAAATCGATCCTTATTTTCGAAATAAAATTGCACAATTTGAAAGCGTTGTTCAGGCGTGAGTCTATTCATGATGAATTGCCAAACCAAACTGAGAATAAATCACTTGACAGCTGTTAAATCGGTCGCCATCTTGGAAAGTAATGCCAACTTAATCTTCTATACCTGGAAAAAAACACTCTGTAGAAATAAGGAATCGAGTACGAATGTGAGTAGCACGATAAAATATCTGCCATTTATAGGAGAGCGAAGCCAGAATATAATATTAATCTTGGAGTACTTTCACATATCTGAAACATATCCCGAATTCGTGTGCTGTCTTCCGCGATGACACTCTTAAGAGATTTTTCAGTAGTAAGAAGGAGTGTATATTATTGTGATTTTATTAGGACACTTAAATTCATAAATTTTAAGCAATTAAGGATTAAGTGTGTGCAATAAAATGATTGTTGAACATAACAATTATTTTTACAATAACGCATTGATTAGTGCTGTAATAATTCTGTTTTCCTAACAAAATATTTGTGTATTATTCAATGTGCCGCCCATCCAATATAGTGGTTAGTGACGCTGGCTGCGTTGCCGTAGGGCCTGGGTTCGAAACCCGGAGAATGCACGGATGTTTGTAAATGTATATTACCTTTGCGGCTTAATAGCCGTCGAGCCACAAGTCCTCTCGCGAGGTTGATGGAAGGGGAAGAGAGGTGGGTGGCCCCTGACCACCCCCAGGGTGCTCTCCCTCAAAATTGGGGGAACCGAGCAAAATCGTTCTGTCAATTGCATTGTGCTCAAAGATAAGGCTAATGACAGGCGTAAAAATCTAGCCCTTAGCCGCGATGAATTTCGTGGACCTTGATCCGATGTTACTGTTGATCAGGTGATATAAGTAACCACAGTTATTCAATGTTCTGACAATTACTGTATTTACTCGAATCCAAACTGCACTATTTTTCCAGCGTTAATGCTTTGTAAAATCGGGTGCGGCTTAAAATCGGAGGCAAAACATTTGTTGGATGGAGAAAATTGAGTTTCCATCCCTTTCAAAAGGAAAAATGTAGCTGTCCATTCTGGTCACTTGCATCGATGACTTATCCCATTCCGCAGTTTACCTCCAGTATTCAGTCTATCCAAAACATCGTTTTCTGCTCGTATTTGGGAATTTTTTTTTGTATATGCTTTCTTTTGATCACCTAAACTTCAAAAATATCTATCTGTAATAGTATCAGCACGAGTTCACTATGATGCAAGTGTGAAAAGGGTGGCAATTTTGTATGCAGAAAAAGACGGAAACAGAGCAGAAGCCACTGAAAATTTGACACGGATGAAAGAAATATACGTCGATGGCGTAAGCAAAATTATATAATTTTTGCTTGTAAGTCAAATGATATAATTTTTGCTTCAACGGCCCATAATAATTCTTTTACATTCCTCTATAAAACATTCCTTTAAAAAAATGTCGTGTAACAAACTCATTGGATGGTACGGAAGACGACATCGTATGGGAAAATGACGACGTCGGCACCAATTCCGAAGTCAGTCCGAATATCTTTTAAAACATAATATTGACGGTTAGAGTTATTATAGGTTCATGTAATTAGGAAGATTTTAATACGTAAAATAAATTAAGTATTAACTTATTACTTCTCATTATTATTATTTTTTTTTAATTTCTTAAGTAACAGATATTGATGAGCCTTTTACACAATTTTTATCTTTGCTGAAAAACGTGTGGAGAATTTAGGGTGCGGCTTAGATTCGAATAAATACGGTAATTGTAGTTGCTAAATTTTAATGTATGATTATTAACACAAGTATTTGTCATGTAATGCATCCTTATATTTCAAACTATATATATTCACATTTACATTTCTTAAATCCTTTTTTGGGAAATTTTTTTTGTATTTGTTTTCAATAAAACTACGTAGTTAAAATAAAAAAAAAAATATGAACAATAACTTCATTGAGTCAGCCTTGAGTGAGTTATATACGTTTTTAATTAACTACATTTTAAATTCTTTTTAATACTCTAATTCGTTGTGTAACGGGTTCTATTCGGGATTCCCTAATCCTGTAACTTTAACTGTAATTTTAGTTGAAAACCTCTTTCCGTTGAGATGTCTAGATTTTATGCAAATGCAAGTTTCTATTTAAGTGCTAGTCGTGGAGTAGGCGGGATGCTGGTTAAAAATTGAGTATAAAAGAAAGCGTAGTGCGAACGACCGGTGGTCGCTCTTAGTATTGTTAATCGAAGAACGAAAGATTAAGCAAGTGTTGAAGCAAAGTGTGCTCAGGAGACTATATAAGTTCTCATGTTTATATTATAATTAGATTAATGCTACTTGGATTTAGTTATTAGGGTGCATTCTCAGCATTCTTATAAAGTCTAAAAAGTGAGCAAGGAAATAAAAGTGCTTAATTTGGGAAATGTCTGATTCTTACTCTAACCCTCTCGAAGGATCGCGACAATTGTTGCTTTTGAGCTCATTTTAATTTAATTCAAATTCATTGATATTTCAAAAAGTTGTAAAATTTTCAATTCCAGTATTAAGTTAATTATCATTTTACTATTGTTTATTTAAATAAATCATATTTTGTATAA
>BMAU01008546.1:0-16771 GCA_019973935.1 Trichonephila clavipes
GGAGCTTATATATAATAGCACAACTCTCACTTACATTATATAAATGCGGTTCTACGGAAAACTATTTTATAAACATACAGCAGTTTAGACAAACCTTTACCCAGAATATTATTGAAATGCAGGATTGGACCCGCTACAGCTTTTAAAGTTGTTAATCCTGAAATTTTGTAAGACCCCATGGAAAAACTTAAATTTCGTTCGTTATCTAGTGAATACTACTAAAAAGTCCTTAAATATTACACCAGTGTTTTAAAAAATGGCACCAAATAACTAAGTACCGAATTGGAAAAAGAAGTAATGTATGTGATGACGTAAGAGAGGATTTCTACAATTTTATTATAAGTTATGGGTTCAAACTCTTGTATAGCAATTATTTACATTGAGATGCTTCAATGTAGCCTTTTTGCTTGAAGCATTATTCTTATTCCTTCATTTATTTTATATGTAATATGTTTGCGTCATAGAAATAACACCTATACCGTAAAAGTAACCTAATTTTTTTCTTTTGAATTTCACATTTGCAGTTCTAGGCATATTTAAATTACAAAAACAAAGTTATCCATTTTGATAAAAAAAACCCTTCGAAATTTAAATTTTTGACAGTAAATGACACATTTCATAATTATAACAAATGCATATATGCTGATTAAAATAATATAAAATTAATGAGTACTGAGAACTATTGTGATGCGCTATTAATCATTTTACTTGTTTTGAAGATTTAAAGGAAATTATTTTAATAATTAAAACAACACTGCATATATATTTAATCATACTTCTTGAAGTTAAATAAACTTAAATCTAAATATGCAGAAATGATTTATTAAAATCATTTTTAATCATAATCATGCTGGAAATATTTTATAAGTGTGATATTTTCTTTTGAATAACTTCAAGTTATGTCTGAAGGAGGTCCAAATGTGGGTGTTGATAAAATGCATCTAAATAGCATAACTAATATTTTCTGTAAGATATTAAATTTTATTTTGTACGCCATTAGTAGTGCGTGTTAACTAATATGTTGAAATAACAAGACTTAGTTGTCGTGTGAAAGTATTAAATTTTCTCATTTATTTGTGTGTGTTTATCCAGGATATTTCAGGGATGAATGATTTCAAAAAGAAAATATTGTAATTAATCTTAGAAACATTTTTAACGCATGGAACAAAGTTAATTTTGATAAACTTTAAGTGGCTTTAAAAGAATATTACGAGAGTTGTAATTTAATTAAGAACTTATCAAAATATGCTCAGAAACATGGCTTTTTATATAAAAGAAAAAGAAAATATACATAAGGTAATGATTATAAAGAATCAAAATTAAAAAGTTAATTATGTGTGTTCGAATTTCTCGTTCATTTTCTATAATGAAGGATGTTTTGTTTATTTCATGTTGGTGTTTTTAAAGTGTCTGTAAAATAATTATTTTAAAGTTCTTTCAAGGCATAAGAGTATTCACTGCATAACAAATACAATTTCTATGTTTCGAAAATTTTCTTCTAGAATCTCTTTTTTAGAGAGTAATTTAATGGATAAGATAATAAATGTTTAGATATGTATATCTGTATAACACACACACACACACACAGAAGTTATATATATTTCATTTTATTGGAATAGTCTTTCTCTTATTTGACAACCAATGTTATTGTTGTTTTTTTATTATTGTTAAAAAATGATGAGTCGATAAATCAAAATATTTCACCACCACTTTTGCAAACAATAATTGTTTTTATGCCCCGATATTATTTAATGAAATTTTTGAATAATAACATTGATTTTGTAGTATGAAAATTCATTAAATTTAGGTATCCTGATCAAAATACTTACATTGTATTTTATTTGATCGAAGAGTGTCTAACATTAGATAATTACTCTTTGGATAATTAGAATCTTAAGCAAAACAGAGAGTCTAAAAAAAAAAGTCTAAGTGGAGTATCTTAGCGCTTAGTTCACACACTCGTGGCCGGCGTTGTTGAGTTGTGTGATCAAGTCTACATGCCCCTGAAGAGTCGCTGTGTAAGAGAGCTGATGCATATTAAATCTCTTAGGCCGAGGTGTTAAGATAGGAAAGGGGACTGTGACAGCTCAGTTCTTGTCCTCGTGATTTGAATGTGCCTCAAAATTACTAAATCAGTCACCAATATCCCTCATATTGCTCCAGGGTGTGACCTGATTGATTGATTTAATATTAACGTCGCACTGTTCAGCTACACGAGGGCTTTTGGCGACGGACCACGTAATTTTGAACCATGGTCAAGTGACGTGGACGACACCTGAGCTGGCATCCCCCTCTCCTAACTACCACACCACACCAACGGGAGGACGTTTCAGCTCTCGACAGATTTAACGTGCATCGCTGCCCTACACGGCGGGTCTTTAGTGGTACTGGGATCGAACTCGTGACCAGGCAAGCCACGATCCGATACCTATACCACTCGGCTACCGCGGCCTCCAGGGTGTGACCTAAATCATAACCATTCAATCAATTCTCAAAACAACAAGGAATTTGCTTCCTGATTAAATTCAGAGCTATTCAAGTTCATCATAAGAAATATATGATATTTGTAAATAACAGTTCACGTACACAATATCAAAGACGGAATACTGAAGTATAAAAATAAATAATGCTTTTAATACAGTGTTTCGCAAATTGTTGGGCGTGCCCCTCTAGGGGGGCGTGATAAATCTACAAGAGGGAAGCGAGCGTGTTGAAAAGCCGAACACAAAATATTACTTTAAAAAAAATATTAATAAACTGAACATAACAAAAAAAAATACTTTCTGACCTAATAAAAAACAAAAATATACATTTAAAATGATATAATAAACTTATAAACATATCAGTATTGCGCAATGTATTTATAATTAATTTAACAATACTAAGTTTAGAACAAATTTAATAATTACCAATGACCCCAAAGGCTTGTCATATACAAAATTAAAAAATGAGAATTTACACTTATCTTGATAATTTAAACGGTTTATAATTAATTCCTTAAATGTAGATTAAAAATTACGTGTTTCTCTCCCCAATGTCACCGTTTAGCACGTATGTGAGCGTATGTGCTGTATTGAGGGGGATAGAAAAGGAATAAATAAGTAAATCCTCTGAAATGAATAAATTCTTCCAAACACTCTTTATCAATGTCATTTAATTGCATTTCAATGCCTTTGGAATAATGTTATGGATTGCAGTGCACAGAAAAGATCGTACTTCGAAAAGACGTATATATACGTCCGGAACAACTAACACACTGGGTCGTACTGTAGGTTTAGCTTCAGATTATAATATTATTGAATTCAATACATTGTTGTTGTATGGAGGAGCGCGATGAAAATTATAATTGAATATCGGGTCACAAATATATAAAGTTTGAGAAGCACTGTTTTAATAAATTTAGCACGACTTCTGACTCTTGAGAGCTTGGCAGAGACAATGGTAGATGGCAAGGCTACAGTGGACAGTAAAAAAATTTTTTTTTAATTTTTTACAAACATGCCCCAAATTTTTACTGGCTGTATGTAACTTAGAACTAAAACCTAATAAAAAATTTGGTGAGAAAAAATGATTAGTTTTTAAGAAATTTAAAATTTAAAAAATTTTAACGAAAATTTCAAAACGTTCCATGCGTTTTGATTTTTTTTTTAAAATTTCATGTTTTCACCTGATTTAACTCTTTAAGCAATTCTTTACAAATGTATGCATACAATGTAATGTTTTATATGATAATTTACAAAATATGGGTAAACGCAAATTTTTATATAAAAATTTCAAGAATTTTAATGATTTCCTACATAAAAAACTTTAATTTCTTCTTTCACCCTATCACTATTACTACAATGCATCCAAGAATTTATAAGTATACATTAGATGAATACTTTTGGAAAGTTTTGTTATAATTCGACAAAAATTGCAACGCATGGAACATTTTGAGTTTTGGTTTCGAGGCAAATTTTTGATTCTGAGAAAAACAGTTTTTTTTTATTTTAAAGGAAATTAACTTATTTTTTTAAAAAAAAATTAAAGATATAAATATGAATTTGAAATTGAAAACACTAATATCATACAAATATAAGATAGATGCAGAATATATATACATAAGGTTCTGCAATATTTATTGTAACAGTCACATTGACACGTGGTATATACAGTGATAAAATTGAAGTAAGCTAGAACTTTCTTATAATATCTGAAGTAAATTAGCAGAATGTATTTCATTGTTTTATCTCAACCAGATAGTATATTATATATTTCATTAATCATGATAAGTAAAAATAAAGTATTTCAAAGAGATTAAATTACAAAAATTCAATGCTTTCGAGGAAGGTTTCATTTTTTAGAACAACAGCTATTATTATTCTAAAGGAAAAAACTTAGTTTTTTTAAAAACAATTAAAGACATTCATATAAATTTGAAAAACACTAATATCATAAAGATAAGATAAACATAGAATATATGTATAAGATTCTGTGCAATATTTATTGTAACAGTCACATTGACATGTAATATATATAATGATAAAATTGAAGTAAGCAAGAACATTCCAATAAAATCTAAAGTAAATTAACAGAATGCATTTCATTATAATTTCATCAACCAGATAATATATTATATATTTCATTAATCACAATGAGCAAAAATAAAGTATTTCAATACAATTAAATTACAAAAATTCAAAAAAATAACAAATCTAATTATACATAACAAGAAAACTGTTTGCTAAGTCTGATAAAAAAATTTAAAAAGCACCGGCACTATAGGCTGCATTTGTATTCGTGGCATTTATTTTCCTTTTTCGTTTTGTAGAAATATTCTGAGAAATGCGTCGTTTATCTTGTATTTCTGCAATAGTCAAAGAAAAACTGTCATTTAGACATGAGTCCTCTTTCGCTTCAAGAGATTTTACATAGCCCAAATTGTACTTTTCAATGGCATCCATTACTGCTATTTCCAGCCTCCTTTTGGAGACGAATACCTCTTTTGGGCATTTTCGCCAAATGCAGCTATGCAAACTTTCATTCGAATTTTGCGTCTTGCCTGCTACGCATCTTTCAAGAATGGTGTCTGAAGCTAAACGTTGATAAACAGGCATAATTTTCTCCACTACTTGTGGCGACAAGTTTTCATGGAACTGTGTGACCCTGGGGTCTCACCTTTGGCTATAGCTCTTTTATAGAAACACCATGATGATTCCCCTTCAGGACACTTACCATGCATAGGCTTTTGTCAGTTGATGAGCAATGCATCAGGCTGGCATATATAGCAGTTTTCATTTTATCGGTATCAGGGACATTATCTTTTATTGCCTTTCTATAGTAATTTTGCAACTTTGTGATGTTTTTATCTGTAAGGCTTCCCTGCTTACGCCCACCAAGAGTAACTTTTTTCACCTTCCATTCTTTCACTTTGTTACGTAACGATGTGCCTAGCCTCTTTTGCAATATGATTCAGGCACTCTTCCTTTTCGATTTTTATATCAGAACCATATATTTTATTGTCCGACAAAAATTGAAAAGTTTTTGAGTCACCATCACTCAGCATGGAAACGAATCTCATTTGGCAATCACTAATTGATCGCCTCCACATAATTAGTGCAGCGTGCATCTCCATGGCTCCAGAAGTTCCATCGAAATTTTTGTCACACTCATCCGCATGTCCTTTTTGCCATATGTGGAACTCCGCACTATCGACTCCCATATCTCGACCAGCAACTACACAGTTATGACAGTATTTCGACAATACTTCAAAGTCAAGGACAAGTCCACTAAGGATATCGATGATTATTCCTAATCCTAGGTTAGATGTATGTCCTCGCTTTTGCCAAGTACCGTCATATGATACACTCACATCAATTATTTTCTGATTTTTTAGAGAAGCAACAACTTTTACGTGAGCTTCTCTAGCAGCTTGACGTGACATTTCGAGCATTTTTTTCTTCACCTCTTTGTTTTTCACGGATAAGTTGTGCATGCATTTGGCAAATGTTTTTCGGTCCATTGTTGGCATGTTGAGCACAGATGAAAACGTTTCCAAAGCAGCATGCCCTCTGCCTATGGATAGGAAGGCACTCACCAGTTTGCTGTTTATATCATGTGAATTTTTGGCCTCTTGAAACTTGAAAAACACTTCCATAGCTTCATGACATGTGATTTGCATAAAAGTTCCATCTTTGTAGAATACCCCATGGAATGGTATTGTTTTATAACAAGGGTACAGTTTGTACTATATTTACAAGGAACTTTCTGCAATAATTCAGAAAACACAGCCTTGTGGGTGAAAATATAGCTTGCCTCAGGTTGGGAAAATGTACTCGGTTCAGACAATGTATCTCTCTGCAATACCATACTATTACTGTTTTTTTCATCAACAGTTTTAGAAGATTTCTGCCATCGCTTCTTGCTATTTTCAGCCAACATCTTTCTCCTTTTGGTAGGACGACCTTTAGGTTTTCTATATCTCGATGATATAAGATCCATTATAAAAATTTTAAATAACAAAAGCAATTTAAAATGAACTTTAGTTCTGAAAAGAACTTTTGTTTTGGTAAAATCAATATAAAGTTTGAATAAAATTGAACGAAAAATGCAAACGCAAGTTCGAACGAATTGTTCAGTTCAGTTCAGTTCAGTAAGCACTGAAAAAAGACCTGGCTAACGCCTTATGCTCCGATAAAAATTTTGATCAGTTTTGATCCAAGATATAACACACAGTTCGTGATTGCAGTCTATCTGTAAATGAACGAATTGTAAACAAATAATGCCGATTTAGGTCTCAGATACAGTTAAAAACAAATTGTTGCCATCCAGACCTTGATAAATTAACATTTAAAAATAAAAATTAGAGAGGCTATGTCCACAGTAAATAAAACTCGTACTGTCAAAGTACATGACAGCTTTGTCAGCATGACATCAGAATGTAAACAAAGGGGCGTGGTCATGAATGACTGAATCGGAACTACCCCATAACTCAGTAAAAATGCATGAAAACCAAAAAAATTTTTTTGCGTTTGATAGAGAAGCTAATATAATATTAATATAAGCCAAAAAATTTTTCGATGTTTTAGTCAATTTTCCACATTTTAACTGTCCACTGTAGCCTTAAAAGTAAAAATATAATTTATAAATATGTTTCGGAATAATTCTATTTAATATGAAAAATTTTAAACACACTATTTGTAATTATATATATATATTTAAGTAGGAGTGGTAAATGATGTTATATTATGTATCGTCAGCTTAATTATCAGAATGCGTAACTCCTTCTAGGAGTGCTACGTGCAAAGTTATTGTTTTTGTTCGCCAAGATGGAAGATAACATTGCATTATGGTTACTTTGGTATTTTTATCGTGTGGTAATGTGGTTGCTATAGGGACAAAGTATATTAGAGTTAATTTGTATTGTTTTTTTTCCCGCGGTAACCCATTATTTTCAGGCGATTTGATTTCGATTTGTGTAAAACTTAGATAATTTACATTGCATTTGTTCTTCAAACGATTATTTCAGTTTTTTATTGTATTTTGTGCTATTTTCGAATATGGATATTTCTAATATTATTAGTGAGTACCAAGATATTTTCTTAAAAGAAAATATTTTTGACATCAAAGACCCCAACATTTTTTAACACCCCGCCCTGACTAACCATAACTGAGTGATTTAAAGGTTCTTTAATAGTCCTAAGGCTGTCTCTGCTATTTTAAAGAATTTTTTGACACATCTAATTATATATGGATAAAAATATTACAAAATATATAATACTTGTTTCAAATAAATAAATAATGTGGGCACAAATAAACAAATAATACAAGGGATATTTCATTAGGAAATTGAGATGGATGCAATCATTTTCATATTGGTACGCTATATGAATTATGTTCTTAATTTTTGCATATGTGTTTCAACTACATATATTTTTTGAAAAAGTTACATTTTAGTAATGGCTATGTAGCTGCAAACAGCAAAAAAAAAACTGTATTAATATTCTTTATCGAAATTCATCTTCTAGAGGGGAAGACCGGGGCAAGATGACTATGTTAACAATTTTTGTTGTTTATTAACTAATTTCTAAGAATAAAAAAAAAATATTTTGCATGGAGAGTTAGAGTAGTCCTTTGTAGTATTAAACATATTATCATTTAATTTTTTAAATAAAAAAATACGAAGAATAATTTTATTTTTCCATGAACTTAACAAATCGTTATCTTGCCCCAGTACTGGGGCAAAAGGACTACACTGAATAAGGTTGAACATATTCCATCTTTACATAATTTAACAAATGATAATTGTGTTTTTAAATCTTACAAAGTATCAAACTCAGCGTAATTCATTGGAACGTAATGTTGAAGTGTTTAGTTATGCAGCTAACAATAGTCACAAATAAAAATGTCGTTTTCATAAATGGAATATTCCCCATGCCACCACTCTTGGCATTTACAGCACTGGATCCATTCTTCTGTTGGGGGGGGGTCGCAATATTCCTCCGCACAAGCAGAGGAAATCTTAATACACTTCTTTGAAGCTGATGCAACTGGACTTTTTGGCCTAGATGTTACAGATTTAGGCCTGCAGGAACTTAGTTTGAGCTTTTTACTCCCTTTTTTGCTTCACACACAAGCTTCTCTTGTCTGTTTTCGTAAAATTTTCCATTCTTCCTTCTGCTTTTCTCTTTGTTCTAACATTTATTTGATTAGTGTGCTTGAATTCACATTTTGCGTTTCCTTTTTTTCTCATATTGTGTTTCTTTAGGCAATGGTTTGAAATAAGAAAGTACTAACAGGCTTCTTTGGTGCATCGAAATCAATATTTGGATTAAGTTCTGGTATTTCTGGAGGGTTTATATGTTAGTTTTCTACTACCACATTTTGAGGGTGGGGGAATTCCAGCCATTATTCTATGTTAAAAACGACCATCATGGGGGTATGGCCTGCAACTTTAAAAATGTTGCCAAGGTGAAATCCAATCAAACGGTACCGGTCATGAAGGAATCGTACTGTTAGAATCGAAGATATTGAGGTATCTTATTTTGTTTTATCCTAATAGTGTTTTTCTTTCGGACACACAGACAAAGAAGTGATTACAGGATTTAATAAAATGGACAACGTTGTTATTTCAACATATTCCGAAACACGGGCAAGATAACGAGCCCGTCATCTTGCTCTGTGTTTGGGATCGTCATCTTGCCCCAGACTGTCTGTTTAAAAATATTTGTTTTTATTGAGATAAAAGAAGGCAATTAATTGACATTTATTTATGTCAATAGGTAATATTTAAACTAAGTTACTCATAAATATTAAAGATAAATGATATATATTACCTGTATCTTTAGCAGAGCTTATTTACACATGCATAAAAGTTATATCGTGACAGCGGTAAGCAATCAAAGCTTCACAGCTAACACAAAAATTGCGATTTCCGTTTCTCTAAACTTTTCTTTCGGCTAATGTTAAAGAATCGGACCCGAATTTGGAATATTTTTTTCAGATATAAAAGTACTCGAACACTAATATTATGTGTGTGTGTGTGTTCTGGCTTCACTATTCTGTAGAGAATCCCTTATTTTATCATACTACTCATTTTTATCAAAGTTGACACATTTTTTTCTTTTATAAAATGTGTTTCGCATTTTTCTCCTATACCATAATGCTAAATGAGCTGTCCCTTTACACATTAAAAGGAAAAACTAATTATTTATGAAATATTTTGAAACTTTAAAAACAGTAAATTATAAACAAATGCATGAATTACAATGTCACATATTTTTATAAAAATTGTGGCATTTTTTCTGTCCGAAAATGTTCTCCGCGTTGAGTTCACGCTCTTGTGCATATGGCGAAACCAGTCTTAACGCAGTGTTTCTCAAACTTTAAATGTTTGCGACCCAATATCCAATCAAAATTTTCATCGCCACCCCACACAATAACAATGTATTGAATTAAATAATATTATACTTTTTATCAATTTTATTCTCTCAATTGCCACCGGCGTGTATAAACATCTAGCTCAGCCAGTGCGCTAATTGCCCCGGACGTATATTTACGTCTTTCTGAAGGACCATCTTTTCTGTGAACTGCTATCCATAAAATTATTCCGAAGGCTCTCGAATGCAATAAAATGATTTGACCGTGCTTGAGAATGGTTTACTTATTTCAGAGGATTTTCTTATTTTTTCCTTTTTCTCTCTTCCTCTCCCTCTTCCCCAATATACTAATTTGCTCGACTACGTGTTTAAAGGTTAGCATTAGGGAGCGAATCGCGTAATTTTTAATCAGAATCTAAGGAAATAATAATAAACCATGTAGATTAACAAGATAAATATTAATTTTTGTGTAATTTTATATATGACAAGCCCATGGGGTTACTGGTAATTATTCAACTTGTTTTTAACTTAGAACTATTAAATTAATTATAAAATACTTTGTGCAGTACTGATACAATTATAGTGTTTACTTTCAGTAAATCAATAGTATTTTAATACTTTTATATATTCGATATGCTCGCACCCCCCTTGTAGGGTTATCACGCTCCCTTAGGAGGCATGCCCCACATTTTCAGAAACTCCGCCTTAACGAACGTTCAATAGGAGAGCCAGTAGTGGTCGGTTGATCCTGCCACCTTGTGGAAAACGGAAAAAATTAAGACATTCGTTATATTGTCCCTGGTCTCCCCTAAATGTTTTTATTGGGGATAGTTTAGTGATCTAGTCTAGCATGACACATATTTCAATTTTCCCACAATACCTTTCAGAGTTTGGAAAAAAGAGAAATCTTAATATTATATGGCAGACCTTAGCGGACCCATTAGAAAGGCACTGTGAACCTTCAGATGTTCACGGACCACAGTTTAAGAACCGTTGATCTACGATGCTGCCTTCCAAGGCTTTCTCGAAAACTTCACTTACGTCACAGGTCATGACATCATTGACCCCCATAATTTCAAAAAAATTCCGTATGGTCAGTAAGTCATCAAAAGTGACCAACTTGGCTGTATCGGCAATAATTTGTCAAGTTCTCATCGAAATGTCATTATAACGTAAGGAACGGCTTTGCTTGAGAATATATTCCAGTTTTTATCATGAAATAAAGCCACAATAAATAATATAACTTATAAAAAATGCAAATTTAATTTATTTGTACAACATTAAGATGAAATTAAGAACTAATTATCCAAAATTTGTAATAATATAGCATACTTAACTGGGTAATTTTAATTTGACAAATAATAAAAAAAAAAAGACTAGTTTTCATTCTGCTTTTACTTGAGAAACATGTAAATTTATTTTTCTTCAAATATACTTCTGTATATTTTTTCAATAATTACATCTTTAGAGTTTGAAAAGAAGGTTTCATACATATAGATATAAATAATTTTATACGCTTGAACTCCAATGCAAGCACTTAAGAAACAGATCTATTATAATCAACTATTTCATCAGAAAACATAATTTATCCACTTTTTTCATGTTATTTAACTTCTGAATGTTTTATTTTTTATAATGTAATGACTCTTTATAATTTATTTATCTGCATTGATAATAAGTAACAAATTAAGAAACATCACTCAGAATTTAAAAATAAATAACCTACCTTTTCCCCCATTTTTAGAATATCTGAAAACTACATAGAACCTATTATGTTTTAATTCAATCATGTTTAAAGTATATAAATCAATACTAGTTTTTAGAAAATTAAATTTTAGAGCACTCATTTGCTATGAACTTACGTTTCAACATCTTCTTTGCTTCTAAAACTTGAGATAAAAAGTACCAGTACCAGCAGATAATTTCTTTTAATATTTAGCCAAATAAAAAAAAACTGACCTTTATCTTTTGTTTAGCAACGAGTCAAACATAGCTGTTTCTAGCAGGAAGTTCGTTGTATGTATTTAAAATTAGTGTTGCGAAATTTAACTAAATTTTACATTATCATACGAAGCGCTTAAGAATCTGTGGGGTATGTTTTAGTTGCGAAGGTTACTAATTATGAAAGTTAAGTTTGCACCTACACATTAAAAATTAATACGACTTTTTGCTTTAGAAATAAGCATCCTTTATTTTCAACATTAACAAAATGCTAGTCAACAAAAACGTGGAAAACCAAAAACTGATTTTTTAATTCAAACAGCTTGCGAGCTTGATCGTAGTTAACTGCTCCATTTCTAGTGCGGGGTTATTTAAATGGCTTTGCGCGCGCGTATCGAGACATTTTGATGAAAGCAGGATCGCCATAAAGCGCTATTATTTTAAATTTTAAAACAAAAGTATGAGTGTGTGAAAGACTTTTATTTGAAAATATAGTATTTAAATTCCGTTCGCTAATTTTGACATTTCAATGATAACTTCTGTACGTTAGAACACCAACCTTGGGCTTCCAGCTTTGGTTTTCACACAATTTGTATAGATATTACTTAAAAACCATTTTACAAAGCTATATAACTAGTTTATTCATTGGAACTGTGAAATGATAATACACATTTCACCAAATTTTTACACTTTAATATAATTTTTTACCTTTACCTTAAGTTCTCTTTTTCTCTTTCAAAGTACTTTGTTATTCGGTTAATCACATGTTATTCGGTATGAGTTTTTTATCATATAAGACATACAGTAACAGAAGTGGGATAGTTAAATACATATTTGTTATTTCCCCCTTTTCAACATAAGCATTACAAAAAAGCTCAAAGAACTTGCACTTTGCAATACATATCGGCCCACTCAGACATCTTAGGCAACGAGCATCTTGAAAACCTAGCCAAGGAGGCCCGAAAATCCCCTCAACTTTCCTAGAGCCTTACAATTACTCATTCTGAAACTGGTGCAATAGCCAGACCTAAAATCACCTCCCATCCATCGAAGAAGCACTGCATTCCAGGTCTTGTAACTGTCTAATTTCAACCACCATAGCCAGACTACGTAGGAGAGACCGGGCAAGATGACGAATGTCATAATTTTTTCTGTTTTCTGCTAGGTAGCAAGATCAACCGAACACTAGTGGCTCTCTTATTGATCATTCGTTAAAAACTAGCATAGAGAAGCCTATAAATCTACATTTACGTGTTAGTTTGTGAAGCTTTGATTGATTACCGCTGCCCCGATATAACTTTTATGCATGTGTAAAAAAGCTCTGCTACAGATACAGGCAAGATGTATCATTTATCTTTCATATTTGTGAGTAACTTAGTTTAAATACTAGATATTACCACGAATAAATATCAATTGTTCAAATTCCTTCATGGAAATGGACAATAATATTTTTAAATAGGCAGTCTGGGGCAAGATGATGAAATCGTCATCTTGCCCCGTGTTTCTGAATTTATTAAACTATGTTGTCTATTCTATTAAATCTTGTAACCCTTGTGGCCGCAGTAGCCGAGTGGTATAGCTATCGGACTGTGGCTTGCTTTGTCACGGGTTCGAGCCCAGTACCACTAAAGACCCGCCGTGTAGGGCAGCGATGCACGTTAAATCTGTCGAGAGCTTAAACGTCCTCCCGTTGGTGTGGTGTGGTAGTTAGGAGAGGAGGGTGCCAGCTCAGGTGTCGTCCACGTCACTTGACCATGGTTCAAAATTACGTGGTCCGTCGCCAAAAGCCCTCGTGTAGATGAACAGTGCGACGTTAATATTCAATCAATCAATCAATCAATCAACCTGTAACCCTTGTTTGTCTGTGTTTTTGTACGCTCAACCTTGCGCTTCTATCTCTTCTGAGACTAAGGGGGTGCATCGGATCGGGGAATGTGTCGTTGCAAAGGGAGTGACCATAGGAAGACATTTTTGCCATCCGCTAACAACTTTATGGTAAAACACAAGCGTGAGAAAAAAATGAGAAAGCAACACAATGTGAGAAAAAAAAGGAATAAGCAAAAAAGTGAGCCCAAGCAATATTACAAGCACAACCATCAAAGCAATGTTAGAACAAAGGGAAAAGCAGAAGGAAGAACAGGAAACTTTTAAAAAATAGAGAAGAAAAGCCTGTGAATCTAAAAAGGGAGTAAAAAAACTCAAACTAAGTTTCTGTAGGCCTAAGACTGTAAAATCCAGTCCAAACAGTCCAGTTGCATCAACGTCAAAGGATGGTGTTATAAGATGGTTTTCTTGTGTAGAGGAACATTAAGACCCTCCAACCGAAAAATGGATCCAGTGCTGTAAATGCCAAGAGTGGTGGCATGAGGAAAGTTCCAATTATGAAAATGGCATTTTTATTTGTGACTATTGTTAGCTGCACAACTAAATACATTATTTATAAAACGTTACAATGTATTATGCTTAGTTTGATATTTTGTAAGATGTAAAAACCCAGTTATCATTTGTTAAACCATGTAACATATTCAAAATATAAAATCTATTAAACCTTTCTCAGTGCCGTCATCTTGCCCCAGTACGGGGGCAAGATTTGTTAAGGTTTTGAAAAATAAAATTATCCTTTGTTTTTTTTTATTTGAAAAATTAAATGGTAATGTATTTAATGCTACAAAGGACTACCCTAACACTTCATGTAAAAATAATTTTTTGTATCCTTAAAAATAAATTAATTAACAACAAAAACTGTTACCATCGTCATCTTTTGACCCGGTCTCCCCTACAAGACATATTAAATTGATGAAAATATCCCCTGATGACCGAAAAAGTTATAATACTTGTCCCCACTGCTCTAACATTAAACTTTCTCTTAATCTTATTTTTAATTGTCCTTCTTTATTGGCTAAACCTCACATCAAAAACCTAAGCCCTACGAACCATCATATTCTTCAGTCACCAAAAATCGTAGAGATCGCAAGGGCCGTTTTGGAAGCCTTCAGTGTCATTTGATTCATTGCATGGACAACAACAATAACATAAATATATACTGATTTAAAATAATAAAATTATTATTCAATTTAACTCATTAACTCATTATTCCGGTAAAAATATATTATAACTATGTTGCACTGTCATAAAAGTACCCTAAAAATGTACTTAAAAACAATCAAAACTGATTGTTAGAATAAAAAGAATCACAAAGTGAATTCGAGGATTGAAAAAAATCATAAATAATAATAGCAAGGGAACAATTATCTGCACATATTTAAATAATTACAATTTCAGATGCATATAAGACTTAAGATAGAAATATATATATTATTTTCTTTTTGTCTGGTCATGGTCAGGTCAAGGTCTTAATGGAATAAATTATATTGCATTTCACAAAATTTGACCACAACTTTCTCTTGACACTGTCTGGCTTTCAAGGGCAATGAGGCAATAAATTTAACTCAAGCGTCAATAAATGGTTGAAGATTTCCTTACATACTTGGTTTCACCTTTTTAAAAAGTTTAAAAAATGAGATAGATATATTTTATGGTTTTCATTTAAAAAGTAATTTATATACGCTTCTTTGTCAAAAGGACATCATCAGACATTTTAGAGTTATGTTGAAAGAAACAATAAAATTTGAAATATTTTTATTATATTAAAAGGAATATAAGCATAAAGAAAATCACATTTTACGTGGAAAAAATTATGTGTTATGTGTTGATTTTAGGTAGAATATATAAATATTACTACGAAAATATTTAACACACACAGTTTTATGAGTTATTTTTTTTAATTAAATGCTTTTGCGAGTTTAAGAAATTCCTTCAATCGTTAGATAATAAATACTAATAAATGTGTGGAACTCAAAAAGTTGTTTAAAAAATTAATGGATTAAAGAAAAGATAATATTTGGCATCTGTAACAAAAATCAGAATTAGCATTAAATGCACCAATGTTAAAAACATCACACAATGGTTCAGTTTTATTTTGCTTTGTCATTTTCTCAACTTAAACTTATCTCAACACGATTCCTCGTGATATTTAATCAACTTGATTTTTTACCTAAATGTAACCAATTCTTAAGCTGTTTACATAATACAATTATATAATGATTATAATTTTGTGCCGTTTAGAATTTTAGGAAAAAAAATTTTTTATATTTTTATTTATATATATTAAATATATTTTACAGTCTTACTTTGGCATTCTGAGATCATAGAAAAATAATTCATACAGTTGTGTTTAGTTTCTACACTACTGTTTGTAAAAAAATCAGCACCATAAAAGAATCATCAGAATTAAATCAACTTTGCAGCAAATATCAATTATAAGGTGTTACGTAAAATAGTAAAATTTTAGAGCCTACGCGCACGCGTGGTGAATGCAGTGCCCTCTGAACGGATGCTGAAAGCGTATAAATAGAGAGCTGTAGCGGGAAGTTGAAATTAGTTAATGATTATTTGTAAGTGGGGTGAACGTTTAATGAGTCCTAGATATGCCTCCCCGACGAAATAAGGAGAAATTCTAACAACTTCCTCAGTTTGAACAAGAGAGGATTATTGGCCTTCAAGATAGAGGTTTTCCAATCGTGCACTAAGAGCTCGTGCGCAACGAAAAAGTTCCCCAGAGTGATGCCAGTTTGGAAGCAGTGGACCGACGAGCACCGAACAACTCTAAAAACTGGCAGTAGACGATGGAAGATGAAGTCAGCGTGCGATGATCGATGCCTGCTCCGCATGACGGTGAATGATCATACAGCTTCCGCCAGACAATTGGCAGCACATTGGTCAACTGATATAGGTGTACTATTGTCGGCTTCGTCAATTCGTCGACGTCTGCTGCAACGTGGATTGCGTGCAAGGGTGCCTTTATACAGGATCACCCTCATGGCATACATTGACGGCTGCGTGTTCAATGGGCTCATAGCACAGAGGCTGGGAAGCTGATTCGCACAAAGTTGTCTTTTCAAGCAATACGTAAC
>BMAU01008552.1:0-10843 GCA_019973935.1 Trichonephila clavipes
TATATATATATATATATATATATATATATATATATATATATATATTTAAATATATAAAAACAATCACAATTATCAATTTAAAAATTGAAATATATAAATCCTAAAAATACCAAAATCACTTCAGAATATCAATGGCGAATATAAAAGATAATGTTCCATCATTTTCAAACAAAAATTAAAAAATTATAAAAAAATAAAATGTAATTTATAAATATCCAAAGTGCAATCTCGACTTAGACCGATAGTGGGTTAAACTAGTTTGATGGCGCCAACCTTCCCCTATTGCAATCTTGGTAAGTTAATTGGAAGATTTTCAAATTTCAGAAGAAAAAAGAAATTTTTAAAAATTAAAAAGTTAAAATTAAACCATTATACTTTAAATTAAAAAGTTAAAATTAAATCATTATACTTGAAAAATAAAAACGTATTCGCCATCACATTCCGAAAGATATTGCAATATTAAAATTTAAAAACAATTTAGTGCATAATATAAGTGAACCTTCAAACTCCCAAGATGATGCACCCATCTTTAAAATAGTTGTAAAGGTAGAAAAATAAATTCCCTGATCCGAAAGTTCAAATCAAAAATATTTGAGATCCGAAAGTTCAAATCAAAAATTATCTAAAAATCAAAAAGTTCAAATTAAAAATCCGGAAAGTTCAAGTTAATAAAAATCTGAAAGTTCAAGTTAAAAATCTGAAAGTTCAAGTTAAAAAATCTGAAAGTTCAAGTTAAAAATCTGAAAGTTCAATCTAAAAATTCGAAAGTTCAAGCTAAAAATCCGAAAGTTCAAACTAAAAATTTCTAAAACCGAATGTTCACATTAAAAACACAGTATATTCACAAAATGAATAGAGTAAATCATTAAAAATACAGGATATTCACAAATGAATAGAGTAAATCATTAATATATATTAATTATATGTATATATATATATATATGTATGTAAGGATAATTAAATTAGATTAAAACTTAAATTCCCCTATCTAGCATCTTAACTCATCTTTTCTCATGCTCTCTTATTTTTCAAGCATTTCAAACTAATCACCCATTTATTCTCTTCCTGGGAACATATGGCCTAGTTAATAAACGTGTCTAATTAAAAATCGTTAGATTTAATAGCCCCCTATATGTCAGCATTAACTTCCAAGCACAATCATAAAATCCAGATGATCACTTACCGCGCCTTCTATGTTTTAAGTGTTATCCATCTTAACCAACACTGTGTGCGTGCTTTTTCCTTCCTGCTCTCAGCGTCAGAAAAGAGATGTAGAAATGATTGAATAAAGTTCCTTTGTAAAATTAAGTCTGATTCTGACTTCAAAACATGTCATATATGTGCATATATATATATATATATATATATATATATATATATATATATATATATATATATATATATATATATATATATATATATATTATATATATATATGAATATATATATATGAATATATATATATACATATATATTTGTGTATATATATATATATATATATATATATATATATAGCATTCTAATTAACTTAAAAATAAATGTCACATTCCAAAATTATACCTATGGTTAAGATCAATGTATTTCACATGGTATTTGAATTGTAATTAATTGATGCAAAGTTTGATAAAGATCAGAGAATTCAGTATGTCTATATATATATAATAATATAAAATGCTAATCAAGTTAGTTAAACTAATTTATATTTATTTGATTAAAAATATACACTAGGTGTGCAAAAATTAAGGACAAGATAGTTTTTTTGCAATAAAACATTATGCAAAAGCTTTTCAAAATCATCATAATTAATATCATTATATCCCCAAGAAGTGAAACCATTAATGATGTAAGCAAAACTTACCAAAAAATCAAATGATTAAAAATAATCTTCATCGGAAAAAGTAACATAAAGCACAATCCAACTAAAAGGTGAAACATCCATTTGACAAATGTCCAGCGAGAAATACCCTGCCTTTAATTATGGATATGATCTTCTTCCTCTAGGACTGCTATGCGGGTTTCGACCAATATATGTCGGGTAGTTTCATGTCGTCTGGCTCATGCTGAGTATGAGATTATTTCCCTTTCAATGTATTATTGAGTAGTCGCTGCTGCCCATTCGTCTTGTACCGCCGCCAATCGGAACTCTGGAATCGTTACTTCAGAAGGTAAAGCTGCGACCTGCAAGCCCCCTCCTGGACGATCTGCGTGCATGCTTGAGGGCTTTTAGATCCGAAGACCTTGCTGGCGAATCCATGGCTTCTCAATATTATCACTGACCGATAGCTCTTTGACAGCTATTATGCGTTGAGATGGTCGCTCCTCTGTGATCCATACAAGATACTGCGCAGCTCATGGGCTCTTCTAAAAAGTGCACACAAATAGAAGGGAAAATATCGTTACAATAATTCACCCTGAAGACTGAACTTCCTTCGAAGATGCGTGATAGGATGTTGCAACCAAAGATGATACGCCTTCCCTGCAAACAAGAACACCAACAAAGCGACCTTTAAACCAGTCCATTTTGATGGTATTGCGTTCCTATTCAGGGTTTTCTGCTCTCTTCAAATGTGTATGCATCAGAATTGCTACTAAGATAAAATCTGTTCTCATTTGAAAAGAAATTTGTATACTCGTCCCCATTAATCACCCATCTGTCAATTGTGGTGTTCCTGGTATCACAGAAACCACCTTTTCAATGAGCAGGCATTAAAAAGATATATATCGTCCACTCACTTACGCCATGTGTCTAATGACTTCTCCCTCTGTTTCCCTAATCTGTTCCTTTTGGCATGAAGGAAAATATACCGATCGTCTGCTGGCGTGGCTGCTAGTGGACGACCACTCCTGAACTGTCGAACAGCTGTTCCTGACGTTTAAAAATTATATCCAAAATCGTGAAACGATGCTTAAAGAAATCCTAGTCTACAAAACTTCACTTGTCACACTCTGGCAGCACTCTTCCTTTCCAGTTATTCCCCAGTTATTTTTGGGTAAAGTATTCCCACATGTCGTCTAACTGATTTATGTTTGACTTCCACACTAAAGGAAGAATTAAACGTCGTTTAAACAGGTATACGTAACCAATCGTTTCCGAAGGTCGAGTTTACATCGTCGAAGTGTTTTATCTCACTCCGACACTCCGCCCATTATGTACAGCTGCATATCATCGCATGTGCAACAGTACTTCACCCTTTTGAGGTTTTGATTTTATCTCAGTCGACCTCTGGCTCGTTATGTATTTAATTTTGCTTCTTTGTCCTAAATTTTCACACCAGTTTATTTCAGAATGGGTAACTTCGAAGTTAGAAATTCTAAATCGGACTATATTTTTAAAAATTTTAAATGGATATATATATATATATATATATATATATATATATATATATATATATATATATATATATTAAATTAGATGCAAGTGAAAATTACTCTACAGAATATTGTACATTATTATTTATGAATAAATCCTTTAACAAAATTAATTTTTCAAGTATATTTCAAAAATATCAATCCTTTTTCCTATTAAAAATATTATTATTAAAAGGGCTTTCACAAACAAAGAAATTTGGTAGATTTATATTTAATTATAATCAAATCTCGGAGCTCCTAAGTTCTGAATCATGTTGATGCAAATCTATATCGAGACTATATTGATGATTATCATCCCAGCACGTTGTCGCCAGGAGACCTTTAGCATCGTGAAAGATTATTTGTTAAGAAATTTTATGGAAAAGGGTACCGGTTTAGACTTATGATCACAAAAAATAAATCTAATGTTATGAAACAATCATAAAAAGATTTAGATAAATTTTTACCTTAAAATGGCAATTAAATACGGAATGCCAATTGAAGCATTCAATCAATTTAGATCTTATGTGGGGCAACAGAAATTGGGGAATTAGATTTTACTGTTGAAAATGAAATTATGTATAAAGATCTTAAATCATCAATAGTAAATATCCAAAACGACTTCGTTATTACATATGTTGATAAAGTCTCTGCTAATTATGCCATAATTTGTAAATATTTTTACAGTAAAATATTAAGTAACCACATTTTAAATAATAATTCATTTCAAAAAATCAATTCATTAATAATAGAGAAGATGATAATCGTCTTTTAGCTTTGAACAAAAGACTGAATATTCATCTAAATAATATTAAATATCCAAGTATTTTTTTAACACCAAAATTTCATAAAAGCCCTATAAAATTCCGTAGTATCACTAATGGATACAATACATATATCACGAAGTCTGGGAAGATCTTGCAATCTCTTCTTCAAAATCTAATTGATAATTTACAAAACACGGCAATTATTAAAAATAGCTTAGAGATTGCTAGAGTTACTAAGGATATGTTGGATTTTTTTTTATGCATGTTTTTGATTTCGAGGACCTTTTTTAATTCTATAGATATTGACGATATGATTAAGGTTCTTCAGTTAATTTATGCATAAATATGAATTATATACTTCAATGAAAAAGAAAAATTTGATATTCTTGTTAACCTCATTTTAAAAGAAAATTTCATTATATTTGATCATAATCTTTATAAACAGATCAAAGGATTACCTCAGGGTGGTCCAGCTAGTAATTGTTTAGCGAACCTATATTTACATTTTTTGAAATAGATCATGTTATAAATGATTCTTACTTAATTTATCGTTATATAGATGATATAATAATTTTTGGTAAAAATAGTGAATACAAACCAAATATTACATTCTATCCTGATTATCTCAAGCTCCTTAAAAACTAACTTCAACTCTAATAGGGTGGAATTTTGGATTTAGACTGCATCTTATTAACAATAATGTAGTCAGTAACATTTTTGACAAAAGAGATTCGTTTAAGTTCCATATAATTAAAATTCCTGTATGGAACAGTAATTTTCATATATCAATTTACAGAAATATCATTTTGAATTTTTATTTAGAAATGATAAATTTAACTACCCACAAAATAGATAAATACAATAATATAAAAAAAATTTTCAATGTTGTTTAGATCATGAATACCCTTTTAATTTCTTGAGATCTTATATTCATCACAAATACATTAACCGTCTTGCTACTTCGAATTCCAAATCCACCACACAACAATAGGTTTTCAAAGTCAGCATGTTAGTGGTCTTGCTGTGAAGATTATATCATAACACTCATATCACAGTTTACATTTTTTCCACACACATCTTAAACATCTTACACATTTTTTGACAACCAACCAAATTAGAGCCTAGCAAATTTACATTTTTGACAATCAACCAATTCAAATTTTACCATATTTGATTGTCGTCATTCTATACTTGTCTTTGCTGGCTAGTTTAAAAGTCAGCTCAAAATATGTGTTTATGTTTTTTCGAATTTTTTAACTTGGTGAATAATTGACTTTCATTAATGGCAAGATGCTTGTTTCTCTTCGTAAAAAAGCTTTGTGAGTAAAGAAATTTTGTTAAATTATTTTTGAAAGATACTTTTCTTATGTAATTGTTCTAGTATTTTTTTCTACTTTTCTTACATAATTATTTTGTGATTTTTCTGCATTAAGAGTTTGGGAGAGTTTGTTACATAATAGTAGTGATTGGTTTTATCATGCTCTCTGAGTTATACTTTCTCTGAAGCTTTGTTTATTTTATTTGGTTTTTACCGAGTTGCAAAGGGGGAAGGTTGGCGCCTTCAAACTAGTTTAACCCCCACTTATTCGGTCCTAAGTCCGAAATTGCTTTCTGACTCGCTCTGGGTTCTTCTTTTTGTACTTCTTTTATTTCTCTATAATTTTTGTTCTTCATGTTCAGCTTTCATATTTTTATTACGTAATTTCTTGTTATGTTCTTTATCTATTATTTCTTGTTTTTGATAAATATTACATATTTCTTTTATATTATATATATATATATATATATATATATATATATATATATATATATATATATATATATATATATATAACTTTTTAAGAAATATCTTCACCGCCTTAAAATTTGTCTAAGTATCCTAAATTACTTACGGAAAACAAAACACGTGCTATCATATTAATAGGTTGAAAATCGCGTGTACTATATTGCTTTAATTATTAAATAGGCAATAAAACTTCATTATACGTATACTACATTTTATTCCTAACATTGAACTATAACTGCCTAACATAATGAAAAGTCGATATTTTGCAAATACTAAATAAGAAATGTTTTATTTTATGTATACAGAATGAATCGTTTCTGTATACTTTGAACTTTAAAAAAATGCTATTTCGTTGAAGTGATTGAAATAAGTCGCCTTTAACTGAAATGGTAGGAAAACGCTAGCCCTCGGTGGAAGTATAGCTTTTAAATGTTTTCTATTTTAAAAATTGTTCATCATCATCCTTGTAAAAATTAACTCTTAGTTTTTCCATATTTTGGTATAATTTTTATTTCTATTTATCGGCAGCGCGCACCATACTTTCTTCCATTATATCCGTAATCAATTTTTTAAATTTTACGTTAATCGGTAAAAATTTAAAAATTGATTCTGCCATATTTATATGTTTATGTATGTTTCCTGCGTAAGAAATTTATCACACACAGACATTACAGAAAAATTAAAAAGGAGAAATTAAGTTGCAGCTATGTGTAAAATCCTTGAACTTCATTTGTATAATTGTCGGCATTGATATATAGGTGAGTTATCTGAATTAGGTTTAGACTTAATGGTAGCTACAATTTGTACCTTATTCAGAGTTATATTCAACTACCTCTCGGTTTCCTCAAGTAATATTAACGTGACTACGATCAAAACCATGATTTTTAAAAAATGTATAGATGTATAATTTTTCGCTTTTAAGCGTCCTTTAAATGACAATACACATAAAATTGTTTACCAATATTATTACAAAAATTGTTGCAAACTTTTGCCAAAATACGAAGAAAGAAGGGCCTATTTTCAAAACATTCTTATCTTAAGAAAATACTGTAATAATAATAATATTTAGCACATATATAACCGGAACTTCTCTGAGGATTAATTTTTGCATTAAACATTCTTAACTAAACATTTTTTTTTTTTTTTTCAACTTTGGTATAGAGATCCTAGCTAAAGTAGGCTAAATATTATTATAATAAAATCATTTTTCCATTAAGGAGAATGTTTTAAAAATACATAATTTTTTTTTCATCGAATTTTTCGCTAACATAATATTTTTAAAACAATTATATATATTTATATATATTCGAATTAAGCTGATACTAAATATCAAATAATTATTCGTTTGTACACAATTTTTTTCAAAACATCGTTTCTGAAGGTAGTCAGCCACCTTAAGTTGTCAGTAATTTCTATACCTATAACAGTTCTAAATATTTTTTGTGGAATGAAAAAGGAAAAAACACTTGAATTCTTAGTTTGATTATTTGAAAGAATCTCTGTTCTTTTATATATTATCATTCACATTAAAACACCGTGATATGTTATTACTGTTATAAATATTTCGCGTATTTAAGACAAGTGTCAAATAAACAGAAAAATATAGTGTCAGAATAAACATATTGTATTTTTCAATCTTCATCACAACTACATTATCAACAAGTAAAGTACACCAGTGTTTCAAATCAGGGGCGCGCAACCCCTGGGAGGGCGCGAGCATATCGAAAAATAAAGGATTTTAAAAATTAATTCATTGGAATGAATTAAAACAAAATACTTTCAGACATAATAAAAAAAAAAAAAAAAAAAAAATGTACTTTACTCTGATATAATTTATAGGCGTGCGGGTGATATTAAGTCATCAAAATAAAAACTTTAATATCTAATTAGCTATCTTTGATCCTATAACAAAATAAAAAAAACTTTTATTTGATTTGCTGTAATATCATGATGAGATTTTTTTATTACGCTTTTTAAACCTAACATTTTACTCTTTCAGAGGAAAAATAGATCCCAGACCCAGAATCGAAAAATTTAGGAACATAAAAAATTCATCACTGTCATTATTTTTGAAATACTGCGCATTATAGCTGTAATCTGTTTGACCTTCTCTAAGTTATTGGTACAGTTAGTTGTTATGACCCCTCTCCTATGTGTTTGTTTCTCATTTAGGGAAGTTGTAAGTAATGTATGATATTTTTCTGTTGCGCTTTTTTCATGCCAAAGAGTTTTATATTTGGAAAAAACCACGGAGAGCACAATAATACTTTGAAGGATTACTTGGGCAAGACTTGTTTTTACAAACATATAAAGCATAACGAAAGCGTTTTATAATTTTTAAACAATAACATACATAATATTATAATGAATACACTTTTTACCCGGAAGTCGTCGCGCGGGACACGCAGATTACGAAATCGTTAATTCTGGCAAAACTGTTTATTTGTTACAAAAAAAATTTAAATTCCTTGAAAAAATGACAGTTAACTTTCTCTTAGTTAAATTATTCACTGAAATCACGATTTCTACCGTGTACAATAAAAATAATTATAAAAAAGGTTGGGGTGACTAAATACCCCGCTCGACCGTATCGAGTGCGTGCCTGCTCCCGGGTTAAAACACGTTGAAGTCTTTTCGCTTTAAATATTAAAAATCATACAGTTATCTCTTCATATGAATTTTATATTATTGTGTTCGTTATTTAACATCAAATATAAATGCTAATTTGTGAGGTTTAAAATTACACCGCTTAAAACTAATTGTAATTTGAGCAACTATTTTTAAAAAAATCATTCTGCTATTTTTGTAAACATTGTCGAGCACTGGCTTTGCTCTCCCTTTACAATTCAGCTATTATATCAATAATGTTTTTTATTTTCTTATAAATGAACACGGGCAAAGAGTGGGAACTTCAGCCGGTATACTTTTTAATGTATCAGCATTTTATAACTAATTAATTAATACAAAATTAAGAACAAGTTTAATAAGTATTAACGACTTCCATGGGTTTCTCTTGCAGAGCAAAGTTTTTGTAAGGAATGCTTATGATTAGAAATTGAACCTCTGAGTTCTTTTTCTATATTTAGCAGATATCTATATTTTGTCTTCTAAGCAGCCACCGCATTTTGCAATATGTTCAATTTAAAAATTAGAGAAAGAAAAATAACATAATAATTATCCTATTATTTTATTTATTTCTTTTTTATTTATTTGCTTAAAAGGAGTATACAAAATTTAATACTTATGTTTGTAATTTGTATGGTTTATAATTAAGATCGCCTAATGTAGCTTTTAGCATCAAAGTGCATTATTATTGCAATCAGTACATAATTAATGTATAAGGGGGGAGCGATAAAAATTGTAATCGAAAAGGGGGTGCCAGTATTGAAACTTTGAGAAGCACTGAATTACACGCAAGAACCTAAATTTAATACGACTATTTCAACAACAACAAACAAAGAATCGTAGATATTAAAAGAAATCAATTTAAAATTGTGAAAGCAGTTTCTCTCTCACAACTACTACCAGCTAAAAAAGTACTCAATTGTTAAGAATTTCTTAAAGGCTTAAGAATTTCGAAGAAAGTTACCAGTGTTTCCTCAAACTAGGGCGCGCCCCCTGGGGGCATGGTAATACGAGGGGCGCGAGCATATTGAAAATAAAAGGTTTAAAAAATATTTTTGGAATGAAGTAAAACAAGATGCTTTCTGACATAATAAAAATACACATTTACACTGATATAATTTATTTTTATCATCTGGTGATCATCAAAAATAAAAATTCCACTTCAAACGCTTATTAGCCGTATTTGATCCTATACCAAATTAAACAAATATTTTGTTTGCTTTGCGGTCAATATGAGAACGATGAGAGATTTTTATTACGTTTCTTTTAACCTAAAATATTATTTTAGCTGACCTTTTCGAACTTACTGGTATGGTTATCTCGGTCTTTTTTTTAGGGAAGTTGTAAATATATATAATATATTTCCGTTTCATCTTTTTTCCATGTGAAAGAGTTTTATGATATATGGATAAGCATGAGTATTCTGAAACATATAATGCATAATGAAGAACGTTTTACACAATTATTTTTAGGCACATGCTACTTTCCCCATGAGCAATTTTGTAGTTTTGATTGCTGCGTTGTACGACTTATTATGGTTTATAAATATAAATAAGCAGAATATTAAAAAATGGTCATCTGTGATCCCTATTAAAGGAAGTTGAAACTGATCAAGCAATTGAATAACCGACTGAAATAATGCATATTAATCAAGATATATATATATATATGAGCAGTATAGCATAGTATATATATATATATATATATATATATATATATATGTATATATGTATAGCATACAGAGGTTGCTGCTGGCTATATGGATACAAGGAAGACA
This sequence comes from Trichonephila clavipes, assembly GCA_019973935.1. Taxonomy (NCBI): domain Eukaryota; kingdom Metazoa; phylum Arthropoda; class Arachnida; order Araneae; family Nephilidae; genus Trichonephila; species Trichonephila clavipes. The sequence continues at coordinate 10,304 of BMAU01008552.1, forward strand.
GGGTCGCAGTGCCCGGGTTGAGGCCTAGCTGGCGCCTGAGCGTTCCTGTTGTTAAAGCTAGTTTAGCGTGCAAAAGTGTTCAGTGATTTATGTCCTTGGTCGTTAATCAATGCGCACATTTGGAATATTTTCTTTAGATTTTATTGATTTTTCTCAAATTGTATCCGAAAAATTGAAATCCTGGAAAGTAGGTAAGTATATTTTCTCTTAATGAAATCCACTCACCGGAACTGTGATTTTTATAGTGTATAGCAAAAATAACTCATAAAATAAATTATAGTCTTAAACAAACCAAAAACACGCTTTTATAGTGAACCGAACCAGCAAAAGCAGAGGAACAAATATAGTTGCTTAAAAATTAAGATATACAAAATTTAATACTTATCTTGTTAATTTGTACGGTTTATAATTATGATCGTATTGTAGCTTTAGCGTCAAAGTGCATTATTATGCATTCAGTACATCATTAATTTATAAGGGGGCGCGATAAAAATTGTGATTGAAAAGGGGGCGCCAGTAGTGAAAGTTTGAGAACCACTG
>BMAU01008553.1:0-27476 GCA_019973935.1 Trichonephila clavipes
TCAATAGTAATAATATTGAAACAACTTAAAGTAAAAATTTCTTAACTGAATAAACTCGTATCTTATTTGCTATCACTTCCCATTAAAATTGTTGACATAATAAAAAGTTCAGTCATGTTTATTCTAAATATTGCAAGTGATTTACAAACAAAACTTCAATATATTTTTTCAGAAGTTGATTTTGTTCTCATCCTAAAGATACCCCCTTTGTAGAGATCCTCCAACTGTATTCACTTCTCTGTGGCTGCTATCTTGACGTGGTAGAGAAGCTTAAGTATCATTTGAAATTTCAAATGGTATAACAAAAAAAAGCAGTCTTAAACTAAATTATTCATAATAAAAATTTCAGTTTATGAAAACTAATTTAAATACACAATCTGTAATTTAATGTATTGGTCTTTATTTCTAGAAAGAAAATATTCTTTTTAAACTTGGATTAACTTATAATTTCAATATTTTATGTATGGTTTTCTAAAGAAGGAACTTTTAAATAAAATTTCTATAGTTATTCAGTAACCAGGAAAAGACGTCTAGAGTTTGCCATGAATTACAAAAATAAGCCCATGGATTTTTGGAAAAAGGTTATTTTTTTCTGATGAGAGCAAGTCTGAGATTTTTACACCTCCAAGTATTCGAAAAATTTGGAGAAAAAAAAAAATAAAACAGCTCTTGAACCCAAAAATGTAGTTCCCACTTTAAAAACACGGTGGTGGAAATGTTATGGTGTGGAGATGTGTAGCTAATAATGGAGCGAGTAACTTAGCATTTATTGACAACAAAATGAATGTTTTAGCTGTACACAAAAGTATTGAAATTTCATTACATTGTTGCATATGTTTTGTTAATGTTTACTAAGCAAGTGTACAAATAATCTTTTGAGTATAATTTTTTTTTAAAAAATTCCTCTTTGAAATAAATGCTTAATTTATTTTTTATTGTGAAGGAATATTATTTTTTAAAAACAATTTAAATGTATCTCAATAACTTTGTTATATTACTTAATTTATTTTTGAAAACATACGAAATTTTAAGTATACAAAATACACATTTTGCCAACTGTATAACAAATTTGAATCCTTTTACGTAGATTGTACTTATTATTCATTATATTGATTTAAAATGTACATTTTTTTGGTTATATACCTCTAAATTGACTTTTAATACATATATTTTATGATTTAAACTTTTCAACAAAAAATAAATGATGTGATCACAATCAAGCCTCTTTTATTTTTTATCATAGTAACCTAAAATGAAAATCTTGCACTGGGAAATAGTATATTTCATATACTGTAAAAATCCGGCGTATAACGCGCACCTAGACTTTCAATCTGAATTTTTTAATTTTTAGGTGAATTCGCTGTATAACGAAGAAACCTGAAATATTAATATACATTGCTTTTATTTTTTAAGTCATTTATTCGAGGTATTACCCAAGACTTTGAAAAACTACTATATTCTAGAACTAAACCTTTTTTAGTTCATAAGGAGTCGATTCTTTTAAGTAAAACGGTGTTTATAGATACATGTAGAAGTAATTTTTTTATGCTCATCTCTTTTGTTATGTTTAAGCTATTGTTTTTTATACCAGGGTATAACGCACACATTAACTTTCGATTTTATTTTTTGTGTTCAAGTGCACGTTATATGCTGAATTTTACGGTACTATTGACTTTGAGACCAGAGTGTATAAAATAACCGAGTAGGTAAACGATTAAAAATTCTTCTGCGATAGAAATGAAGTTTCTTTAGTAGAAATAAATTGTATATTTTACAAGATTAACCCATGCTATAGAACACAGAAAATTCTTCATACAGTTTTACTTCATTACACATCATTTATTGACATTTAATTATAACATTACGTGAATACACTATAAGCATTAAAATCATTTTACATGAAGATATTGATGAAAATATCTTAAATGTATTTTAATATTCAATGGAAAAAGGTATAAGTGGCATTTCTTTCATTTCTACCATTCCAAAATTAGAATTTAAAGAAAATGATACTTGGATCAAGGACATAGAATGCTTTTATCAAAACCATTCAGTCAGTACAAAATGTATATACAGTGAAAACTATATTTAACAGACAACTGGGAACTTAAAAAATTTTCCATGTTAAAGAATACAAAAAAAAATATTCAACAAAATTAAGTTAATTTGCATTAATCCTAATATACAAATGAAATAATTGAATACGTATTCCAGCCCCACCATTCCAAAATAACAATTTAAAGAAAATGATATTTAGATCACAAGTAACCAGAAACAACGTCAGGTGCTAGTGTAATATCAACTTTCATCAAAAACACTCGGAACCATTAATAAATAGATAGAATTTCAAACATACAAAAACACAAATTGTACTACATTATTCATTTTAAGCGATAAATTTGCATTAATTCTAATATACAAATGAAATAATTGAATATGTATTCCAGCCCCACCATTCCAAAATAACAATTTAAAGAAAATGATGTTTAGATCACAAGTTATGAAAACAGAATACTAAAAATAAAAATTTATATGAAAATTTTTTTTAAAAAATTAAATTATTGAAACCTTTAACTTGCATCAAAGGTTTGTGAAAATTATACACAACATGCATGCGATAAAGAAAACTTTGTTAGCATTATGGAAACTATGATATGGTAAAACCCCTTGAAAGTATATAAAAATCTTTATTTTTGATATCGCCCTTTCCACTGTAACTCGCTTGTTCGACAATTGGCAGTTACTGACCATTTCAGATATGTCAAACTGGATTTTGTCTTCTAGGAATTTTGGGCGATATAACTTGCATCCAATTTCTCCAATTCATTGGCAATCAAAACCCTTATCAGCCATTACAACATCATTTTGGCTCTAAACGATCCACCAGTTTACTTATAAAAACCTCTTTATCAGTTATACTACCAGTGAATACCCTGATATGAAGCTTATAGCTCCGTTAGAGTAATGCCAATCATACCTTTAAAGATATTAGCATTTTTGTAACGACTGAAAGTCATTTGTTGCTCCATTGGACTACTGGGTTTCTGAACCTCAATCTCGGTGCAATCTACAATTATTCGGACATTTTTACAATACATTCGGAATGGGGGTGGTATGTACCGAATCACCTGATCCTTTGGATGGAAGACATCCTGCAATTTTAATTTCATACAGAACATCCGTGACGAAATTGAAATCATGCGAAACAGTAGAATCTGAAATTCCAAATAAAATTGCTAAAAATTCATTTGAAATTCCAGTTCTCAGTTTTACCAAAAACAGAAAATACCTATCAATGGGTCTTCTTTTTGTACCCATTGATAAATCATCCTCAATCTGGAGGAATCTGTAAATACAGTTAAATTCTTTTATGGTAAAACTTGTTACGCATTTCATTTGAGTATCATCACGGATGTTCTCAGGGATAAAATTAATTTCTTTTGTTGATATTAATTTTTCAATAGCTATATATGTCCTTTTGAGATAGCATATCTATCACTTCACCAAAAGTATCTGTTTGGGTACCAGCACTGGTAGTACTGGGCTCCATTTCCCTAGGATTAAAAGAACATATTGAAATTTGTATCTATTCATAAACATTTTTTTAAAAAGTTAATACTATTATAAATTTGATATTTTTTAGAAAAACCTTATAATACATGCATTTTTAGTACATAAAGTACATATAGCTTGAGGCAAAAAAATTAAACTAAATTTAAATTAAACTAATTCCACTTTAACAAGAAAAACATATTAGTAAAAATTTTTACATTTCTGACTGACTTCTTCTGTTTGTACTGTTTCTGTCAAAGATGGTTCAAATCTATTTTTTTCATAAAAAAAACCACGTTTACATTAATATAATATTTTTAATAACAATTTATATAATATTTATGTATGTATTTCATTGAAAATATATATGTGTCTATGTTATTTCTTCCTATATATCAGATTCTATTTCTCTAGTGAATGCTTCACACAAATGTTTTTTTCAATAAGTATGTAAAATCATGTAGTAATAAATTTTATGCGTATATATATATATACTTTACATATATTGAATATCATATTCTTGTGTTCTAATTTTAGATAATTAAATACAGAATTATTTGTTGTTTACTGTCAAGATATGTAAAACAAGTAAAATTTAGGTTACATAAATATATATTTTACCTGTTTATAAATGACCTCTACATAATTTAATTTAATATAAACCAAAGTTTGCTTTACAGTTTTAAGTTAACTAACATATTTTAGTTTTGTATGTACATTCTCTGTATAATTTAACTAAAAATATGCTTTTTAAGTACTTACATTACTGAAGTGGATGGCTTACATCTGTCCAAAATCCTTCGAGATGAGGCTTTCTTTTTAAAAACGAAGATAGTTGGGATAGAGCCCCGTTTTAACTGCCGACGATTAGTAAATGGTTGATACTCAAAGCATGTCTCTTCGAAGTGATCAGAACATATCAGAGAGTGAGCAGATGGCTTGAAATTTTCACGCCTGATCATTTTCAACCATGCTTTCAGAAGACCAGGTTTTTTCACCGGGAACTTAAAGAATGACTTGCTTTTGCATTCTTCCTTCTTCCTATAATTCGTGCAGCCATATGCAGCGCAATGAGACATTTCAATAAGAATATTTTAAATGTAAAATTGAATTTCAAGAACGAGCAACGAAGTGTTAGGCTAAAATTACCCGGGAAACAAACCAAAACATAGACACGTGTTCTCACCACGTGATCATGACGTCACATGAATCAACCTCATTTGACTGGGTTCCACCCCAATTTTGAGGGGGGACACACTGGGGGTGGTCAGAGGCCTCCTACCTCTTCCTTCCTTTTCCCATCAACCTCACGAAAGAACTTGCGGTTCGACGGCTATTTAGAGTTCTCTCGTGCGCAAAGGAACTACACATTTGTAGACATCCTCGCTTTCTTCAGGATTCGAACCCAGGCTCTACGGCACATCAGTCAACGTCACTAACCACTATACGGGATGGGCGGCATATTCATACAGATAAAGGGAAAAGGACTCACTCACTCCCTCATCACGGTATCTACGAAACTATTAAATCGGCAGACTTCAAAAAAATTTGATAAGCATGTTCCTTTCATAGAGTAGAAATCCGCTAAAAACAGATTTAGAGAAAATTGACCAGCCAAGGGGAGTTTCCAGGGCTTAAGTGGTGTTTTACATAAATATCCAATTTTTGAACTATTGGACCTCTATACTTGTGAAATTTAATAGACATGTTTCTTTCATGGAATAGAGTTCCGCTAAAAGTGAGATTCGCAAAAATCGACTCTTATGGAGGAGGAGTGAGTAACTGCCAAGCCTTATTGATGAAAACAAAATCCCATTTCCGAACAAGAAGACCTGCAGTAATGAAATTTCGTATTTTGTTGAATTGAAACTCGCCAAGAACGGGTCTTACGGAAATCGACTCCCAAATTAGGTTACGGGTCTTATTAATGAATTAATTTCTTTTTTTGAATTATTAGAACTAGACTTGAAATTTGGCAAGCATGTTTATTTTGTGAAGTAGAAATCCACTAAAAATAGGTTTTGGGGAAATCCATGCTTCAGTAAGGGGTTATGAAAGCGTAAAAGATAATTCTGCTTCTATTTTAGAAATTATTGAGAAATTCTGTTCTTTTTAAACCAAGAGATGAGAGTTATACAAGAATGTTTTTCAATTCAATCGAATGCTTAATGATACGATTTAGATATCAATAATTTATAAATATATATTCATGCAACACAGTAGCGCACACAGGAATTTTTCAGGGGGGGCAGGGTCGAAAGTTTACCATTCTTGTATCATGCTCCTTTTGATTTTGTCGATTTTCGGGAACAAAACACAGTAAAAAAGTAATTATTGAATAAATAATTAGTATTAATAATTAATAAAATTAATTATTAATAACAAATACTTAATTAAATTTTACGTACTATATACTTAGAATTATAATCAATCGGAAAAAAATCAAGGGCTTTGGAGAGGGGGTCCGGACTCCCAGCCCCCCCCTTGCGTGCGCCACTGATGCAATATTATGAATTAACCATGAAGCGGACGGGTAACGATGATATACAGACCTCCGTCGAATAACTCGGTACTTGTAAAACACGAATTCGATATTCCGCGGCACAAAATTTGATAATTACACGGTTTTGATACTATAACATGATTTTAAAAAATGGAAGCAGCTTTGCAAGAAGGAATAACTTTAGCTAAAAAATCAGAATTTTTGTTGTTGTTGAAAAAAGATACTTCAATAGTTCGAAGCGGAAAATTTAAAAGAAAACTGAAAATTTCTTTAGCTCCTTATAGAGAAATTTTGAAAGAATTGCAAGAGATCGAAACAGACAGGTAATTGCAACTACTGATGAAAGGGATGACAGAAATTAATTTTGTGATCCAAATAAGATGTTTCTTTTTATTTTATTATCATTATTTGAATATATTTTTGTTGTATTTTTAATTCTTGTATTGCATATTTTTGTTTTTAGTTAAAAACTTAAAGTTAAGTTACTTTTTCATTTCTATGTTTTATTGGAACGAAATTTCAGCTATCATAAAATTTTATACCTTAAGGGGTCACAGGGTGTTGAAAATGTTTCGAGAGCACAAAAAATACAAACAATTTTCGACTAGAAATAATTCTTTGAGATTAAAAATGAAATAATTTGATTCTTTTACATATTTCTTATAAAGGAATAAAGTTTCAAAAAAGTATAAAATATCTAAAATATAATCATAATTTTAAAAATAATAAGCACATAAAAATAAGAAAAATTTTTGTAAGAAACAAATAGTGAGTTTTACGACGCGCATGATATTTTCTGCAATAATAATTCTAATTACTAGCAATAAGTTGATTTATAAAGTCAAATATATCCTTATTACATGCTAGCTTATCTTATAAAAATAAAATAAAAAATAATATTTTTAAAAATAAAAAAATACATTTTTTAAATTTTTTTTAAAAATTCAATTTTTGTTGAAATATTTCAAAAATTAAAAATTTATAATACTATAAATAGCTAGGATTTGAAGATTATGATAGAATTTATAATTCTGTAAAGTTTTTATACATCAAAGTATGATAGTTTTTGAAACGCAATGCGCGTAATTGAAAAAAACACAAACTGAGAAAAGGGCTTTAAAGTTTTAAAATTGAATTTGAGAAAATAAATCCTAAAACTTACACGCTAAAATTCTACAGGATAAAAATATATACCTTCCTGTTCCTGAAACAGCTCAATTTCTTTACTCTTTTTTAATTTTCTTGGCTCTGCGAGCTTCAAAATTCATTATAACAGCCTCTGTCTTGACGTAAAGATTCGACGATTGTCACGTTCAGCCAGAGGCACACAAACATTTCTGTTAATTTTCAAGCCAAATTTCTCTAAAATAGTAATAAGTATTTGATTTCCATCATTAAAAACACTGGTTTCTAGATTTGCAGCAATCTCTGCAATCTGAAGCCTAGAACCAATCGTCTTAGGACAAAACTTCCAAATTAATGAATTTAAACTTTCATTAGGATTCTGTGTCTTACCTCCTAAACATTTCTTCAGGAGTGCCGGATGAGATAAGTCTGCAAATACAGGCTTAATTACATCTTGAACAGCTTTAGCAACTGAGGGTTTGTGTTTATAATTTTGTAAATTATTATTAATTGCGGCATTATACTTACACCATGTATTTGGATTTGTAGGACAAAACCAGTGTATCGGTTCATCATCAGTGCTGCAAGAATGACCCCAAACAGCCCAAATGGCTTTCCGCATTTCCTTTACACTAGTAGAATTGCATCGAATAGCATTACCATAGTAATGCGCAAGTTTATCAATTAAACTATCTGTTAACCTACCTTTACCGCCAATAGTTTTACCATCAGATAATTCCTTTTTACTATATACTAATTTAAGCTTCATAAGTCTTGTACCCATTCTCTTTTGCACATGGCCTACACATTCTATTTTCTGAATAAGATAGTCATCGCCGTATGGCTTGTTTTCAGAAAGGGTATTGATGGTTTTTGTGTCGCCATCTCCTATGTAGTTCGAATATTTCAGGTTGTGAAGCTTTTCTGATCGATTAAAAATCCTTAACATCCCGTCAACCTCCATCTTACCAGCAGAGCCAGAATAATTTTTCTACATGAAATCTTATGCGCTCTTTGCCATTTTTATTGTACTTGATACCAAATTTTACCCCTTTATAACTGTCGCATCCTTTGCAAAATGAGGACAACACTTCCCTATCCAAAACCTTACCTGTTTCGGCCCCTATTACAGTACATACTCCAATCAACGATGAATGTCCTCTCGTCTTCCAGGTACCATCACCACTTACCGTTAAAGGTTATCAGGTGACGAAGAATATTCTTCGACAGCTGCCATTTTCATGCTTTCTTCAGCGACTTCCTTCATAACACGTGAAAGTTTATTATTAATAACATCATGTGATTTTTGTTCAACAGGATTAGGAAGACTCATTACAGCACAAAAGGTTTTTAATGACTCTAAACCTTGGCCTATGCATCTCATTGCTAAAATAGATCTTCTGTTAATTTCTGGAGCATTATTTTTATTCCCAGTGTTTTCACAGCTTGAAAAAGTACAAACACTCCCAGTTTTTACAACGTATTTCAAAATTCGAACATAAACCACGAGTGGACTTTTCATTAATTTTTAATGGTTTATGACATTTTAAACAACATGATACTGATAAAATAGAGCTAAAGTTGAAATAAAATCAAAAATACGATATCCTTTGAAGTTTTCACTTACCTTAACAAGATTTGACTTTAATGAAGTCTGATATCCTGAGATTTTATTACTGGAGAAGCACACATTTTTATCTCTCCTTTCTGCAACATATGAGAACATACCTTCATGATTTGGTTCCCTCTAAATCTTCTTTTCTTAGGACGAAGGTCTACGATGAGTATTTTCCATTTGAATCGAGTATTTTCAATTTTTATAAACGGTTTTAAACAACGCTGTTTTGAATTTCGATAAGTCATTTGAAACAAACGTGCTAGCATTACCAAAACAGAATCAAAACACATTAAAAAAATGTGTGTTGAGTTGCAAGCTTCCTTCTCAATTAAGCAAGTGTTTAAAATATTTCATGAGGCTTTTAAAAACAGAAAAAATAAAACGTATGCGGAAATAAAAAATAAGTGGGTGTGGCATGTAGCCATTTAAACATTGTTATTACTAAATTGCTGTTTGGAATTTTTCGAATAACTTTCGAAGTTTTTATAGTACTATCACGTGGTTGGTATCAAAATGTTCAAAAGAAAATGAGGAACAACATATATTTTTTCGAAAATTCGAAAAAATAGAAGATTAACACCCCTGTGACCCCTTAAGGCTCGATTTTGATATAACACGGTACACATTGCCCTGATTTATATCAAGTACATATATAATTTAGTAAATAAAATAATAATTACCGTAAAATTCGGCGTATAACGCGCTCTTTTAACACAAAAAATAAGATCGAAATTTACGGGTGCATGTTATACGCCGGGTATAAAAAGGACAGTTTTGAAAATTAAAAAAAAGGTGATCATATAGCGAAAAAGAATTAGACTTTTACATATATCAAAATACCGTTTATTTTTTTAAAAAATGACGCTCCTTATTAACTTAAAGGGTTGTAGTTCTAGAAATATACTATTTTTTTTCTAAAGCTTGAAGTAATACCTCGAAAAAATGGGTCCAAAACATAAGAACAATGCGCATCTGCACATGTCGGGTTTTCTAAAAAAAAATGGGTTGCGTGTTATACGGTGAATGTACTTAAAAATTAAAAATTACAGCTTGAAAGTATGGGTGTGCGCGTTATACGCCGGATTTTACTGTAAAATAAATAAATAAAAGAAGTCTCGTATAACGCGGCACGAATTAACCGTGTTGTACGAGGGACACCTTTAATTCCGATGCTGTATAGAAATAAGAATTATTTAGTTAAATTGTCAGAGAAAATTACTTAACACTTCGTGTGTGTGAACGCTATAAATTCTCATATTACATTTTACAGTATCATTCACTTTATTGTATTTACAAAATTTTTACAAAACAAAAATTGCTTAATTTTGCTATATATATTTTTCAAACTTTTCGCTATAAGACGTTTGTGGCTGGATTATTAAAATACTATTGGAAACAAGAAGCAATCTATGAGGTATAGGCCACCCACGGAGCTTTGACTTTTATTCTGTTCAAGTGTGATTAAGGAAAATTTTGCAGTGCCCGCGCATTTACTTGAGGCAAATACACAGCACATGTTTAAAATTATCACTTTTATCTCCGAGAAGTTGACCATATCCTGCTTAAAATATTTGTCGTCGAAAGCTTTTGTACATATTCCGGTTGATTATCCGTAAGATCGTGGTTTCTTCCGGCCTACTTATGTGTTCTAATCGCCATTTGGGATTGGGTACGCAGAAATATTGTTAAAGGAGGATTTTCTCAATTTTTTTCCCGCGTAAAGTAATTTCTAACAATATCTTATACTAATGTGAGTGAAGATATTCTCAAAATTGAGTAGTAGTAGCAGTTCATAAAGATATCAGATCAAGAAAAATAAATGCGATTGCTTGGCATAAAATGATCATTTTTTAAATATTACTTCTAATTTGGTTAAAATTTTAATATTTTGGATTAGTAAGTGAATTAAAATAATTATTTTGGATTTTGTTTTTTCCCTGAGCACTTGTACGCATTAAATTTTGTCTTCTGAATCTTTCGAATCTCTTTAAGGTATCCGACTGCGTTTGGAACCGTGATTTTAAAAAAGCGCATAAATGGATAATTTTCATCATATTTAGTGTCACTTAGATTAGAATACATGTATAAAATTGTTTTAAGGACATTATGACAAAAAATTTATTTAAGCATAATATTTTGGCGGAATATTAACTTAGAATAACCCTTTTTCAAAACGTTCTCCTTTTATAAAAAAATGCTTCTATAATAATAATATTTGCTTATATAAAGTAAAGATTTCTCCAGAAAGTCTGAACTAGGATTTTTGAAGAATTCACATTATTTTCAGAGTTACCACCAATTGAAATAATTATCGGCGTTTTTTTCTTCAAATGTCTTCCCTCCGTTGTAGCAAAATATAAATAAATCCATTTCTAAGTTATATATTTCAAAAATTCTAATTCAGCCTCTGTACAGAGGTCTGAGCTATATACAGGCAAAATATTGTTATAATAGAATCATTTTCATAAAAGGAGAATGATTTGAAAATTAGTCATTCTATGTTCATTTTTTGTCAAAATATTGTACTTAAATAGTTTTTTATTGTAATACTATTCTTATAAAACAATTTTATATACATTTTCTAATCTAAGTGGCACTAAATATCATAAATATTAACCATTTATACGCTTTTGCACAATCGTAGTCGGATATTAAATTAAAAATTCCAAAATTTTATATTTAAGTAAATTGTATTCGTTATGTTCTCTGTCCTCATGAACGAAACATTTGCACATGCGCCCAGTGCCTAATGTCTCGTAAACTAAGATAGGCACAGTAGGCCTTGGCCCTCATAGGCTGTTGCGCCACTGAGTTCAGTTATATTCTCTGCATTGTATTTATTATGTAGCTCACATGGTCTATGAAATTTATTATTTTTTTTAAGTATTTACGAAACAAATTCTGCATCGACAATTGATTCAAGGAATGAAAAACTATAATTACATTAGAATTCGATGATTCGAATTTCTCATAAATCCAGGTTAGCAAACTTTAAAAATTAAATTTCGCAGATTTCACAGAAGAAACGCCTTTAAGTGGTTTAATACAATATCCACACTTTCTTATTTTCTTTCCTGCTTTATTAAGTCGTTCAATTTACAACAGTGCTTCTCAAGCTTTCAATGCTTGCGACCCAATTTTCAATCATAATTTTCATCGCGCCTTCCTTCTATAAGAAAAATGTATTCAATGCAATAAAAATGTACTTTGACGCTAAAGCTACAATTCCGAGTTAATTATAAACCATAAAAATCATCAAGATAAATGTTAAATTTTATATATGACGAGAGCTCATGGAAGGCACTACTAATTATTAAACTTTTTTTAATGTATTGATAAATCAATAATAAAAAAAATATTGTGTGTGTGGTACAGATACATTTATAAGCATATTTAATTAGTGTAAATGTGTATTTAATTTTTATTATGTCAATGTATTTTAATTTGCTCTTCCTTTCAGTAAATTAATTCTTATTTTAAATCTTTTTTTTTCGACTTTACAATATTCTCGCACCCCCATAGAGATATCAGGCCTCCCCATGTGGAGGCGCGTCCCACAGTTTGAGAAACGCTGATTTACAATGTAGTACAAACATTTTTGTTGACTGTAATTTTCAAAGTGGATTCGCTCAGGAATCCTTCCTCTGAGTCATTCCCTACCCATCTCACGTTTTATTCTCTCCATATACTCCCAATAGCTTCAGACCCGTCAATAATTGCTTTTTTAACATCCATACGTAGCTGAAACCTATCATCCATTGAAGCCTCATTGCATTCTTCTGTCCTGATATCCCTATTCTTGAAACTTTTAATTATACAGTTATACTATTTACATACTTCATGGTTTCTTTTCAAGGTGAGGTTCTCATATTAAACAACATTATGAAGTAGCCCAAGAGGTTATTTAAGGGAAATGAGTGTGAAATCCCCACCACAGTACAAACTTAAGTAAACCATTAAATTCAGTATTAAATTATACTAAATCTTGAAGACTTTTTGTCAGATAATATAATTATTAATTTCAACTTCATGTATGGATTTTATGGATTTAAAGGAAGAGAAGGCTTTTATATATTCGACGAGTGCATTCCTCTTTAAAGTTACCAAAAGCTGATACTTTATTTGGTATAAAACATTTTTTTTTAATTTATACATTTATTTTCAAAGGATTACACGGAACGTTCTTAGCGGTATTATGGAAGCACTTTTAAAGACGAATAATTTCTTCTTAATGAGGTTGAGTATTAAATAACTGTCCAAATCATTCGAATAACTTTTTGAATGTCCCTGAAACAATCGAAAATCCTCTTCTCACGACAAAAGGTTCTCAAATATTTGTTTATTCCAACTTCACCATCTGCTTTCCGAAGGAAGAAAGACGAGAAGAAAAAACTGCTTCCCAATTAAGACCCTTTCCTATTATTTCCCATTCAAACAACTCGGAGACGAGTTGAGTATAACACACATCTTTACCGAGTAAATTTCCATCCGCAGATTAGCGTAATTAACATGACCCACATTTCGGATCTTCACCCCGTGGATAATTAAGCAGTTCAACTAATGAATGATTCTTGTTTCCGATACCGAGTTTCCTGTTGGAACTAGAAAGATTCTTTTATTTATTTCTAAAAACCTCTTTCAACTGATGTCCTTCAAAACATTTTTTTTTTGCTAACTTGTTATGCATTTTCGCTAATTACACATATGAAATTCGACTACACCTGCGACTATTCGACTCTAAATGCTAATGAGCTTACTTAGCAAATAACTCTTGTCTCTTCTTCGATTTCTCAACAGCAACGTACATACATTGAAAAAACAAATATTCCGTTTTTCTGAATGTAAATCTTGCATTCTTATGCAAAAGTAAGCGTTTTCTGACATGTAAATTACTGCTTACACGTTAAAAACAATACAATACATTTTTTTCTTTTTAAATAGGAATTTGAAAGGTATATTCGTTATATTAATATTAACAATGACAAAGACGATGCGGTTTAGCACGTAGAAAATTTTCAATCTAGATTTTAAAAAGTACTCTTACTAATTTTGTGTAAAATAGTATAAATAATCTGTATTTGGAAGTGTAATGCATTTACATTATTCTGTTATATTTATTTTATGTTAAAATTGTAATATTCGCAAGCAATTCCGTCCCTTATGTTATACTGGTGATTCAATGGGAACTCGACGAAATCTTGGCGATAAAGCCCAGTTGGCGGCTTGGTGACCCTTTTGGTGACCATGTTGGCGACTATTTTTGGTGACTTCGGGACCCCCTGGATTCTTCTAGAAATTTGTGGAGAAATTCACTAATTTCCAGACCTATGACGCAAGCGGAACTTTCTCGAAGGATTTGCGAGTTCTATAAATAGAGAGATGCTCACCGAAAATGAGCTAGTCTTGTTTTGACAAGCGATTAGTGACTGTTGCTTTGACTATAGCAATTAGTAGTCTTGCCTTGATCATGATGAGTCGAATAGCGATATCTCGGATGTTGAGTAGGACGAGCGGTGCTTGTGAATAATATAGCCTACTTGCAGTGGCGCACACAAGGTCCTGGGAATCCGGACTGCCCCAAAGCCCTTGCTTTTTTTTCCGACTGATTATAATTCTAAGTATATAGTACGTAAAATTTAATTAATTACTTGTTATTAATGATTAATTTTATTAATTCATGCTAATTATTTATTCAAAAATTAGTTTTTTACTGTGTTTTGTTCTCGAAAATCGACAAAATCAAAAGGAGCATGATATAAGAATGGTGAACTTTCGACCCCGGACCCCCACTCCCTTGAAAAATTCCTGTGTGCGCCACTGCCTACTTGTATTTTACACATTGATATTGTGTCTGAGCGCTGTAGAAGGTGTGAAGTCCTTCTGATATTTTATTCTGCGAATTTTGCTGCTGAATCCTGTATTTCAAGGATTATTTTCTCTACTATAAATTTCCATTGCTCTTAAAGAACTGTCTTGTTCTTTGCGACTGATTCGCATAAAATCCTCGAACCCTGATCAATGTTACAATACAAAATTGTTTAGAAACGTTTGCTCACGTTTAGCAGGAAATATATTAAATTAGATTCAAGATCTATCGTCAAATGGCATCCCCCTCCCTTGTATACATGAAACGATTGAATAAACCTGAATAACTTTCTGTGTGCTAGCCTCAAATGAAGTAACATGTTTATTTTACAATCATATGAATAGCTATTTAATATCAACTTTGTCAATGTAAGATGGAAGAAAAAATATTAATCCAGTATATCGTGACAAGAATTTTTGCTTGACGTTAAATGGTGCCCTATACATAGTAACATTAATAGGAGTACCAAATTTGGGGGGGTTGTAGGGGGAAGGTAATAATCTCGGTACCCACCAAGTTATGAATTCATTAAAAGCTTCAAACTAATCCACCGCGATTCTTGGTTTGCGCTTTCAGGCCTAACAAAACCTCCGTTTAAAACATAATGGAGACCTATGCGATTAATTCGAAGAAAACGGGTGAAAAAAATCGAAAAGCACTTTTAGGTTAAATTATTTTTAATATGTTTTTTCTATTATCACACAAAGTTTGCGAGCTCTAAGTTTAAAAAAAATCCAGAGTTATGAAATTAATTTTCATTGACACTCACATCTCGATAACAAATAAAAACTAATTCGTTTATTTCAGAGGGGGGAATCACAAGTTTTTCTTCATTTAAAATGCAAAGGCATTTTTTTTCTATTTCGTGCTAAGCATTTCAATATTTTTCTAACTTTTGCTGTTAATGCATGTAACGAAAGTTGGTATGCATTCTAGAATCAAAGCAATACTTAATTATTTAAAAATAGGCGAATTTAAAATTTATAGAGTTTACAAGGAATTCTTAATCAACATTTATAACTTACTTTTTTATGAATTTTTATCATGTTCTCAAATCTCATAACCACTATGTTCGATATACTCGAAAGTTATATCTCATCTATGAGCGTCAATTCTTGGAGAGAGTGGTGTGTGGTATTTCGAAATAACTTCATTTTAACACCATTTGATTTTTTTTAAAGAAAAATTAAATGGTTTGTTTTTTGCTTTATTTTGAGCTGCCTGTATATATTCTGCCTGTATATAGCTCAGACCTCTGTTCAGAGGCTCAACTAGAATTTTTGAAATATATAACTCAGAAGTGGGTTTATTCATACTTTACGGCAACAAAGGGGAGCACTTTTAAGAAAAAAACGCGAATAATTATTTCAATTGGGGGTAACTCTGAAAATAATGTGAATTTTTCAAAACTTTTAGTTGAGCCTCTGTACAGAGGTCTGAGCTATATACAGGCAAAATATTATTATAACAGAACCATTTTTCACAAAAGGAGAACATTTGGAAAAAAGATTATTCTAAGTTAATTTTTTGCCAAATTATATTTAAATAAATTTTTTTGTCGAAATGTCCTTAAAACAATTTTATGCATGTATTCTAATCTGAGTGATACTAAATATCCTGAAAATTATACATTTATGCGCTTTTTTAAAATCATGGTTCCGAACGTAGTCGGATACCACCTTAAATATATTGCAGTTGAGAGCTATATTAACGTCGCAATATAAAGCAACATTGACGGACCTCATGATTTTGAACCACATTTTAGTGTCGAGGACGACATCTGAGTTGGCATCACCTCTCGAAACTACCACACCACAGCAACGGGAAGACTGAGACTCGACAGATTTAACGTGTATCAGTCTCTCTACTCGTAAGTCTTCAGTAGCACCAGGAGTAGAACCCGCGACACGCCAGTCACAAGCTGTGACCATAATCATTAGGCTACCGCAACCACATTACAACTCAGTCTTCACATAAGATTCATTATGGTTAGTGTATCAGCACAATATGGCACTGTAGACTACTTTGCTAAAGTGGCTACATTTTGCGTGGCGTTCAACATAAACATTTTACTTATTGTTGTAGGGTTTCGTGAAGTTTTGTTTGATAAAAGCACAAGGCAAGAAATCTAAAACCAGTTATGGAAAAAATTGTATAATAAAATGGAAAAATGCTTACGCAAAGTATATGCTCAATAAAAATGAAGACAATACCTGATTAAAAACGCCAATTCAGGAAATTGAGCTTAAAACAAAATCAGTCATCGAATTTCTTCAATGTGCGTGTGATATTTCAGTTGTTTCAGATTCCAGACATTCTATATAAATTTGATGCAGTGATTGCCAATAGTTTATTCGATATGTTAAATATGGGTAACTACAAACTATTGTTGGAACTCTGTCTGGTTTTTCTGTCAAGTAAGTGTGAATATATGTATATATATATATATATTTTATGTAAGGAAAGTAAATTTTGTGGCATATTTTTATAATATTTTGTTCGTTGCTCTGAGAAAAAAATGAAATAAAAAGAATTCAAATGATTCTTTTAATTATTTTGAAAACATACTCCATTATTCTCTTTTTCTTTGAAATAAAAAAATAGAAAATATTCCCAGTTTAATTTTAACAGTTTTTTCCCTGAATCCATAATAATGGCGAACCACAAGATTATAATGCAATTACTATATATACAGTGGGCCACAAAAGTGTTCATACACTTGCAATTTCTTATAAAATTTAATGTTTTCGACTAATAAAAATTAATATACTGTAATTATAATTTTTTTATGATAGCTGCAACTTTTTCTTAATGAAATGACATAATTATTTTTTTAAAAATTAGTATAACAATTTTTTTTAAAAATTAATAATCAAAAAGCTACTAAAAATTACGCCACAAAAGTCTTCGTACGCTTAACAAAAATCTCAACTTAGCTTTAAATATTGTATTTCTTTCTTAATTTAGTACTTAGTAGGATATCGTTTAGTGTCCATAACAACTTTTAAGCGTCTTGGTATAGGTTTAAATAAGTTTTTTGTAATTTCTGCATCGGTTTTCCTCCATTCTTCTGTGATTATTGTTTTTACTTCACATTTTGTGTTTGTTTGTCATGTTTTCTTTTTTTTACGTCAGAATCTCACCAAATATGTTCTACTGGGCTAAATAAAGTGATTGAGGAGGTGTTTTCTTAATTTGGGGGCAGTTATAGAGACACCAGTGGCGTACAATGAGAGCAGTGCACTTGGCGTCATTACCCTGTTAAAAAATTAAGTAGTCTCCAATATCCAAATTTTAGGCGGATAATTTAAAATTTCACTTTAAAATATTTAAATATAGCTCATGATTCACAATATCAACCAAAAATACCAAATTGCCAAATTTTGTGGGCGATTTACACCCCCACGCAAAGACACTTCTTCCTTCATATTTTATTGATCCAAATAGATTCTTGGAATTAAGTTTCAGAAAATTCAAAATTGACAGCAAATGATTGGGATGGCAGATAATTCCACAATTTTGGTTCCGATGGGCCTATAATAGCTTGTAAATGAAAAAATAAGGAGTTTAATAAACATGAATTTATGTGAAACAAGAACTGGTGAAGGTGTTCTGGTGGGGGGTGTAAATTGGCCTCAGAATTAGATAATTTAGTATTTTTTCATGGTATTATGAATCATGAGCTCTATTTAATTATTTTAAAGAGAAATTAAACTATCCGCCCGAAATTTGGATATTGGAAACTATTTAATTTTTTAACAGGGTAATGACGACAAGTGCACTGCTCTCATTGTACGCCACTGGTGTCTCTATAACTGCCCCCAAATTAGGAAAACATCTCCTCAATCACTTTATTTAGCCCAGTAGAACATATTTGGTGAGATTTTGATGTAAAAAACAGAAAAAATGACAAATAAACACAAAATGAGAAGTAAAAACAATAATCACAGAAGAATGGAAGAAAATCGATGCAGAAATTACAAAAAAAAACTGATTAAATCTATACTAAGACGTTTAAAAGTTGTTGTGAATACTAAAAGATATCCTACTAAGTACTAAATTAAGAAAGAAATATGATATTTAAAGTTTAATTGAGATTTTTGTTAAGTGTATGAAGACTTTTGTGGCGTAATTTTTTAGTAGCTTTTTGATAATTTTTTTAAAAAAATAGTTATACCATTTTTAAAAAATTAATTATGTCATTCCATCAAGAACAAGTTTCAGATTTCATAAAAAAAATTACAGTTACAATATATTAATTTTTATCAGTCGAAAACATTAAATTTTATAAGAAATTGCAAGTGTATGAATACTTTTGTGGACCACTGTATGTCGCGTTTCTACCCTATTCTTTTCAAAATTTACTTCCTAAAAGATTTTTATTCTATATAATAATTTTTTTTATAATATCTTACTCAGAACAATAAGATATTAAACTTAATATAGTGCTTCTCAAACTTTCTATACTTGCGACCCGATTTTCAATTGTAATTTTCACCACACCCCCTCTTCCTCCAAACAATAACAATGTATTGAATTCAATAATGATATACTTTGGCGTAAGGCTACAATACGACTTTAATTATAAGCCGTACATATTATCAAGATAAGTATTAAATTTTGTATATAACTTTATGAAAATTCCATAGAGTCACTGGTAATTAATAAACTTGTTCTTAACTTAGCCCTGTGTTAAATTAATTAAGAAACACATTGTGCAGTACTGATGCATTTATAAGTATATTATGTTAGCGTAAATGTGTATTTTTTTTATCATGTCAGAATGTATTTTGTTTTGCTTTCTTTCATTAAATATAATGTTTTGTTTTCAACTTTTCCATATACTCTCGCCCCCTTGTAGGGTTATCACGCCCCCCCCCTGGGGGCGCGCCCCACAATTTGAGAAACACTGACTTAATGTAATGAGATAAAAGCAAAAGAGAAAAAAAATCGTTGAAGAGAATATGAGAGCCACACACACAGCAGACAAAGTCACAATCATTTATATTATATATATATATATATACAGTCGGAACCCGATTTAACGAATTCCACGATTTAACGAACTTTTTCTTCCTTCCGATTAAAATGACGCCCCCCTCCCTTCATTAATGAATAATAAACCCCGAATCAACGAATTAATTCAACAACTGGAAAAAAAATATTTTTTAATAATTCGTATAAAAAAATACATTGATTTTTTTCGAATAACAGTTTCTGTTCGGAACAGAAAAAAGATTTTTCTTCTAAGTTGCTAATTTTGACGACGAGAACGTTATTAGACATTACAGGTGCAGATGAATCATGTGTAACTTATCGTGTAGTTTTGAATTGGATAGGAAACTCCTTTCTCTCTCTCTTATTTCATCCCGCTCCACAACGCAGGGGATATCTTAAGAATATAACGATTATGCTACGTTTGATGATAGAATGCCTACTTGTGTAACTGAAGTTCAGGAAATTGTTGATTTGTCGGAGCCAGTTAATAGCTATCCTGATGTGAAAATTGATAGTAAAACTACTATGAAAATTGTTACGTTTTTTAATTTTTTACATTGGTTGGACTCTATGAAAACATACCTTTTTCAGCAAGATGCAAATAACGCAATATTTTCTTCCTTGCATAAAGTCGAGAAAAGAACTCTTTCGAGTCAGGAATCAAAAAAGATTTTCAAACATGTATTGGTCAATATTTTAAAATTTCCAATTAACTGGTGCGTAGTAATTTATTTTAAATATTTTTAGCTGTTGAATAAAAGGTGTAATTTCTAACTATGGATATTTTTTTGTAGTTGCTTATTATAGAAATTCCAAAAGGTTAAGTGACAAAAATTTGTATTTTGTTTGGACCTCGATATAGCGAATAACCCCGATTTTACGAACAAAACGCTCGGTCCCAATAATTTCATTAAATCGGTGTTCGACTGTATATATGTAATAATTCTCAGTAATTTAATCCTGGACATGTTTTTAATTTGTAATGGTCCTGGTCATTAGGCCACGCGCGTAAATAATAAACCAGCTACCCGCTTAACGGGAATCTTTTGAATTACATCCATCCACACACCCACCCAGATCATGTGATTTGAGCTTCCTATAAAAACCGAGGCTTCTGGAAACTCCGCCTTTTCTGTTTTTTGTCCTGCATGCTGTAGCCGGCTGCAGGGCGTAGTGTCTTCGTTTCCGTTGTTCTGCGTTGTGTCGTCAATTTATATAAATCCATTTTATTGCACACCTTGAAACACACCCAAGCATACACATATATTAAACATAAAACATGGAACTGACGACATAACACAGAACAAAGAAAACGAAGACACTACGCCCTGCAGCCGGCTACATGATCAAGAGCAAAGAACAGAAAAGGCGAAATTACCAGATATCTCGGTATTTATAGAAAGCTCAAATCACATGATTTGGGTAGGTGGATGGATGTAATTCAAAAGATTCCTGTTAGGCGGGTAGCTAGTTTATTATTTACGCTCATGTCCTGATCACCAGGACCATTACAAATTAAACCACATGTTCAAGATTAAATTACTGGGAATTATTACATATATTTATAATATCTTTCGTTATAAAGTATACTTGATTTATATATACAAAGTAATAGGGTTTAATATTACACGTGGCAGTGCCGATAGACAATAGCTTAGTTTTAAAAATTTTGGTCAGCATATACTGGTGCTCAAAATTAAGAGATGTTTCATATTTAGTCGGATTAAATGAAAATTGTTGAACGAAAGGTAAAATTTGTAAGGCTTTTAAGCAAAAATGCAAATTTTTACCATCGATTACAGAACCATGTGTGTGCTGTTCATTTAAAAGAAAATTATTTATAACAGCAGGGTGCCAAGTTAGGAATTTTGTTTATTTGCACATCCCAGTGACTTTCGTAATGTGTTTGGCAACATTAAGTAAAGATCCAAAACGGAGAAAATGAGAGAAACACACAAATACATACTGACACAAATATGTGTGTGTGTGTGTGTGTGTTGTACAATAACCAAATTTAATTGAATTTTACTTTAAAAGAGTCCTAATTCAACAGGAATGTTCATATGTAACTCTACATATGATTATATCATTGTTTACTTCTCTAGCCTTGCATTTCTCAAATGGTCAATACTCTAGAGTCAACGAACAGTTAGTGGAATGTGTCAACCCTTGCAACACGTGTGAGCATGGGGGAGATGTGTGTATCACCACCTGCAATCCAGGATGGGATTGCTTACCTGGTCATTTAAGGAATGAATTTGATCTATGCGTACCAAGAAGATTCTGTAGAGGTCCGTATTAATCCTTGAAATACTAAAATATTGCATAAGAAATCCATCCTTCTGTATTATATTTGGTTAAAAAAAACTTCGTCTGTTTTTTTAAATTTATTTGAAGTACCTTTTATATATAACAAGTATCTCAAATTGTAAATAATATTTTTAAAATACTATAACTTCAAACTCCTCCGTTTTTAGAAGTATGTCCTTCTACCATGCAGAAATATTATTTAGAAATAAAGGATTTAATGTTGTTCCTCACAAGAATGACACAAATAACATAAAAAAAAATTAAGTCAATTCCTACTTAGGTCAACAAAGAACATTTTTAGTTCAGTTACTTTTTATTAAATAGTTACAATTAATATAAATATGTATATACATATTGCAAAATCACAATATTAAGTGACAAAATAGAAAGCGATTTTCCTTGCAATTTTCCATTTTCCTTTCTATAAAGGAAGTCAGGCTATTTTTTTTCTTTGTTTTTTGTTACTATTTACTCATTCATTACATTTAATTATTCTAATAAAATAGTATAGTAAAAAAGAAGTCACATTCTCAGAAATTAGGCCATTCCAGGTGGGACTCGAACCCACGACCTTTGGAATAGAAGTCCAACGCGCCATCCATGGCACTATAGGGACACAACAAACAATTTTCCTTTCTATATATGCTATTGGACTATTATTTTTGTTTATTACAATTTATTTGTAATTTAAATTTAATTAATGAATTAATATTTGAAAAAACTGTATTAACATCACGTGTCATCCACTACAAGTTTAAAAAAATGTATTTGAACTTGAATGGATGAATAGAAAGTATTTTATCAACGATTGAAAAAATTTGAACAATAATATATATATATATATAGGGAGAAAGAGAACTAATAGTAGGAAATGGGAAAAAAAACACCGATGTTGTTGGGTTTTACCTAATCGAATGATTCCCTTATTGATACACACATCAATTTATTCCCAAATAAATATATCTAAATTAAAGATATTTTTCGAAAAAGTATTATCAGTGCTTTGTTGCACTTGTATACAACCTGAAATAGAAATTGATTTTAAAATTCCTGTTCTAGTTGCTCTCGTTAACTAAATGTCCATGGACAGTTGTAACAATGTTTATTGACCATTCTCAAGAACGTCCAAGATATATCTCTACCACTAAAGACCCGCCGTGTAGGGCAGCGACGCACGTTTAATCTGTCGAGAGCTGAAACGTCCTCCCGTTGGTGTGGTGTGGTAGTTAGGAGAGGGGGGTGCCAGCTCAGGTGTCGTCCACGTCACTTGACCATGGTTCAAAATTACGTGGTCCATCGCCAAAAGTCCTCGTATAGCTGAACAGTGCGACGTTAATATGCAATCAATCAATCGATCAACCGAGATATATCTCGTATCCTTTCTGCAGTTTCAGAGTGGAATAGATTTGTGCACGCATCTTCAAATGTCTAGCGCAGGGGTGGCGAAATTTTTTGGATCAACGTGCCATTTTTTGTAAAGAAATGTTTAATGAGATACAGACGAGCCGTCAAATAATTTTGACGTGATTATTGGGAAGGTAATAAAACTAAATACTAACCACTTAAAACTCCTTATTTACTACAAACAAAATACAATTTTTGCACAGTATAGTAATAAATGTTTTAGTAATACGTGTAATTCAAATTAAAGTAACATTAGTTTAACTTCTGTTGCTGTAGATTGTGGATGACAAATGACTTATATTAGGATGTTACTTTTAGTAGAATGGATGCTGAATCGGAGTCATCTGCCACAAATGGTTTCGAAGCAATTAATTATTTTTTCTGAGGTTCACTTTTTTACGAGGATTTTTGATTTGTCTCAAAATGCCATTTTACAGACGATGTTCTGCATACCACTGTTCAAGAACATAAAACATTCGCCGCTTTGCCATCTTTACTAATCATGCAATGTTTCTAGATTCACCAAGTTTGAAATTTTCTGTTACACGTATTATCTTGCACTTTTTGTTCTTTTGTTGAACTAGCTATGTTAAATAACAGATAAAAATCGTAAATACAACACAAATAAAATTTAAAATACAGTTGTGTCGACGAAATTGACTATGCTATGCGTAGACAAATTTTGCATCACATATATGAGAACTATTGTCCAACACGTAACTATGTGGCAATAACTAAGAGACAATTACAAACGCTTCCCCACGACTGATCACTCGCGTTTGTTCGTAATATTTCATAGTGAACTTTGTTATTTTGAAATAAAATGCAAACCATTTTGATCACTGGCGTGACCAAAATACACTGCTGGACAATTGCTAAGGACGGATCACAAATTGCTATGTAGCATAACATTAAGCGAGACATGAGGCCTAGTAGGATAAAATATAGTTGCCACACTGTTCAGACATTAGAATAAAGAATATTTATTGTTCTGGAAAATACAAAAGCTGTGAACATCTGTGTGAAACATCTGAAAGAAAAAAAATGTTCATTTGATCTACGTACGGAGAAATGGAACAATGCATCTAAAAGTCAGCAGACACCTTAAAGAAAGGTATCAGTACGCGGGATATGTCCACCGTGGAGTGTGATACAACATTCCACACGTCGTACCATACTGTGCACAACATTATCCAGCAGCTGTTGAGGCAATTTATCCCATTCCTCTGTGAGTGCACGGATGAGGGTGTTCTTGTTTGTCGGAGGATAGTTTCGACCAGCAACTTGCCTCCCCAAAGCATCCCACACATTTTCAATGGGTTTAGATCTGGAGAATGCGCTGGCCATACGAGACGTTGAATACCCTCGCTGTCTAGACAATCCTGAACAGCGAGTGTTCGATGACATGTTGCGTTGTCGTCCATAAAAACAAATTTATCACTGACAGCACCACGAAAAAGACGAACATGAGGAAGTAGAACTTCATCAATGTATCGTTGGCCCGTCATAGTCCCATTTGCAATCCAATGAAGGCGCGTGCGGCCATTGATCATGATGCCGGCCCACACCATGATACTGCATGTCGGATATCGGTCCTTTTCCTGGATATTTTCTGGACGATAAGCAGTACCACTCTCGCGCCAGATCAGTTGGCGTCTACAATCCGATGATAGACTGAACCTACTCTCATCTGAGAATAGTACGCATGCCCAGTCCTGTTCAGTCCAATTGTGATGCTCACGACACCATTGCAAACGGGCAGTACGGTGCTGTCTGGTCAATGGGACACACACAACAGGTCTGCGTGCGTATAGTCCTCCTCCCCCTCAAACGTCTGGCAACAGTTTTTTGGGAGATCTGCTTTCTTGAGGTAGCAAGAAACTGATTTGCCACCTGCTGAGCTGTGGTGCGCCTGTTCCTTTTTGCTGATAGGACGATATATCCCTTCTGCAGGCGTCGTACTTCTAACACGACCTCCCCCCTGCCGTCTACTACACATTCCAGTAGTTTTAAATGACTTCCACAGCCGTGAAACAACTCTGTGAGCGATGTCGAACTACCTGGCAACATCTGTTATTTTTCGCCCTTCTTCAATCTTTCCAATAATTCGGCCACGCATAAAATCATCTATGTGATGTCGGGAAGACATGCCAAAAATTTTAAGTTCGTCTATTAAATCTTTCCTGTAAAACTTTGACTTGAAACAACAACTGTCCACACGCGTCAAAACCTTTAAAGCTCTTATGAACGCTATCACGTGATGAATAGACGTGGGAAAAAAATTTGCATACTCATACTTCTTACCAATATTCTAATTTTCCACATTTTGCTTCCTTTCATTTTGTGGTTGCTATGGATGATAGTGTTATCCGTCCTTAGCAATTGTCCAGCAGTGTATTGTGTCGCGTCCACTGGTTCGCCATCCCTGGTCTAGTGACACGATATTTGTCGATTAGGAATACAGAATAGTTGAAATCCTAACTTCGGGTATTAGTCCTTGGACGCCTCCATTAGGAATAGAAATAACACCTGAAATCATTAAGAGCTCTGCTATTGGCTTGTTTGAAGTCTCCGAGGTTTTGTCTGTGACTTTGTAACGTTTGAAAGAATAACGGTAGCGTATTCTTGGTTAATTTAAATATGGAATTTATTTACGTCACAACTATGGAATATTATTTACAGAATGATACATCACAGTTATTAAAGTTAATTATAGATTGTTAGAGTCCACTATTTTGCGAGAGGAGGATTCGTTGGTCACCGCTCCGGTGCAAGTTCAAAGCATCTCTCCCCTCATCTTCCGGTCGACGGGCTAGATTCCTCGGGGGTCTAAAAGGGGTTGCGTTGCACCTGCAAGATACACGTGTGGGTGTCGGGTCCACAAAAGAAGCCGACCAGATGTTGATGTTTTCGAGAAGTGACGTTACAGCTCTCGCCCTCTCTTATAGAACTTTTCCGTTGAGAAAAGTTTAATGGAATGACGATGAGACAACTGACAGATTACCGACACATCCCTTCATCAAGCACCACTATATTTCTGAGCTGCAATTTTAATCACTAAAGAAAACGCTGAACTAAATTTGGAATTACTTATTTCTAGTGAGTGAGTGTTCTTGCTAGGGAACTCACACAAATCCATATTACGAAATAGCAATGTAAGCAATGTAAGAAAACATACTATAACAGTGCTTCTCAAACTTTCAATACTGGCGCCCCCCTTTTCGATCACAATTTTTATCGCGCCCCCCTTATACATTAATAATGTACTGAATGCAATAATAATGAATTTTGATGCTAAAACTACAATAGGCGATCTTATTTATAAATCTTACAAATTAGTAACATAAGAATTAAATTTTGTATACTACTTTTAAGTAATAAATAAATAAAATAATAGGATAATTATTATGTGTGTTATTTTTCCTTTCTCCAATTTTTAAATTGAACATATTGCAAAATGCGGTGGCTGCTTGGAAGACAAAATATAGATATCTGCTAAATATAGAAAAAGAACTCAGAGGGTCAATTTCTAATCACAAGCATTCCTTATAAAAACTTTGCTTTGCAAGACAAGCCCATGGAAGTCGTTAATACTTATTAAACTTGTTCTTAATTTAGTATTAATTAATTAGTTATAAACTACTATGGAGCACTGATACATTAAAAGTATACCGGCTGAAGTACCCGCTCTTTGCACAAGTTCATTTATAAGAAAATAAAACATTATTGAAATAATCGCTGAATTTTGTAAGGAGAGTAAAGTCAAGTGCACGACAATGTTTACAAAAATGTAAAATGATTTTTTTAAATGATTGCTCAAAGTATAATTAATTTAATGTGAACTATAATTTTAAGCTTTACAGAATTATCATTGAGCGCGCGCCTATCAATTATATCAGAGTAAAAGCGCATTTTTTATTATGCCTGAAAGCATTTTGTTTTAATTCATTCCAGTAAATTAAATGTTTTTAAATCTTTTATTTTCGATATGCTCGCGCCCCCCAGGGGCGCGCCCCACAGTTTGAGAAACACTGTATTATAACATTAAATAAAAATACAAACACTCCTATCACAATGCCTAGTATCAATTATACTAACAA
>BMAU01008556.1:0-11794 GCA_019973935.1 Trichonephila clavipes
ATAAAACAATTCGCGGCAGTATGGTAGAAGTTATTGCAGTTGAAGCATTGGGTTATTCCTCTAACGAGGTAACCTTCTACTTTCACCTGCAAATAACCCAACTTTTTGATGTCAAAAATTTTACTATTTAAGTCGTTTCTTGGTAAAGTAATTAGGAAATATGGGAGGATTTTTTTAGTTCTTTTGGAGATTAGTTGCGTGCAGCTATCTATATTGAATCCGATTAATTTTAAGTCGTTAGTGATATCAGTAATTAAAGCAGAATTAGGGAGGCCTTTAATAACGGCTTTAATTGGTTTATCTTTTTGGCGTTTGAGAATGTAAAATTCGAAATCTTTATCAGTCTCTAAAAGTGTTTAAGTTTTCTGTATTCTTCATGGTCGGTGGAGAACATTTTTACGACGTCATTAACGATTCTATTACGTAAATTAGGGAATTTTTCTGAGATGCATTTAATTTGCTCTCTGAAATTGTCTTTGATTTTAAGCATTATAGGGTGAGGGGGGAATCTTGGGTGTAACTACTTCGGTAGTTACTGTTTCAATCGAAGGAGGATGCTCGACATCCTGTTCAAGATCGGAGAAACTATTGTTAGTTTCTATGGGGTCCTGGGTGGAGGTAGGAGAGATCGGTCTAGCCGTCTTTTTCGGAAAGATAAACTCTTCCGTAGAATCCTTACCTTCTGTTTACGTTTTTTGCTAAATTTTTTTCTTAGATTTGCTATTGATTTTAGTTTTATTTTCAATCTTATTTTCAATAACAGGAGGGGAGGGAACAAAATTATTTTCCTCTTCTACCGAGGTAGAGGGAATCTTATGATCCTGGCAGTCTGAGATAGTACATGGTGGGAGGGTTTGAAGCTCACTTACCATCTCCGCTTTTCTCCTGATCATGGCCTGTTTGCCGGAAATGTACATGTCCATGAAAGAATTTCCGGGGCTGGGAGAACGTCCGTCCATCCCGTGAATAGATAAATGAAGAGCTGAGATACCTGTGACAGTATCTCTAAGTTTCGCGCAGGCGGAAACTTGGTCAAATTTTGACGGCGAAAGTTCCATATAATCGCTTGATTCGCTCATGATGATTCGACAGGTCGTGAAGCTCGCAGGTGCGTGGTCTTCGTCGCCCCCAGACACGCCTACTTTAAACTTTTATATTTCTGGTACAGCCAACCGAGAGGTTACTCACAGTATACTACCGACCAATCACAGTGCCTGCTTTCTACTACCAGTTCACAGCAAACATCCACTGGTTTTCAAAAATTCGGCCTTGGCCGAATCATACAGACCTATCAGTCTACTTCCTGTCCTTAGTAAACTGGCTGAAAAAATTATTCTAGCCAGACTCAACGACTACCTCGAAAGAGAAAAAATCCTGATTCCGGAGCAGCACGG
Source organism: Trichonephila clavipes (assembly GCA_019973935.1). Lineage (NCBI taxonomy): Eukaryota > Metazoa > Arthropoda > Arachnida > Araneae > Nephilidae > Trichonephila > Trichonephila clavipes. The sequence goes on from BMAU01008556.1 coordinate 1,395, forward strand.
GTTCCGCCCTCGTCTCTCCACTTCCCACCAACTTCTCAGAGTCGTTGAATTTATTAAGGAAGGAAACAACAATGATGAATGCACGGCCGCGGTCTTCCTTGATATTCAAAAAGCTTTTGACAGAGTATGGCATACTGGCCTACTCTTCAAACTAATTACCTATAAAATTCCGCCCCCTCTTATTTTTCTAATAAATTCTTATATTTCTGATCGTTCTTTTAGTGTCAAAATTAATCGAACATACTCTCAACTTAAAAAGATTCGCGTAGGAGTGGCCCAAGGGTCCATCCTCGCCCCCACCCTCTTCAATCTCTACGTAAATGATATTATTAAAAATACTAACACTCAACTTTGTCTATATGCAGATGATACAGCCATACTCAGCAGACACAGAAATCTCAACACTCTTGTTGAAAACATAAATGAACACTTAGCTCACCTGGAGATTTGGTTCTCCGTGTGGAAGATAGCCCTTAATTCGTCAAAACGGAAGCGGTTTTCTTTTCCAAAGGCAACCCCCTGAAATTACCTTGCAAAACCAAAGAATCCCATGGTCTCAGCACACCAAGTATCTTGGTGTCATTATTGATAAAACCCTCACTTTCAGACAACACATCACATATATTAGAGATAAATTTAAAAATACAACGCGTAAATTATACTCCCTAATTTGCAGAAAGTCTAAATTAAGTAGACATAACAAACTGCTTATCTACACTCTGATTCTAAAACCTTTACTTACCTACGCCTCCCCGTGTGGGGACATGCAGCAAAAACGAATATTAATTTACTAGAAACCTCGCAAAATGTTTTAATCAGACAAATTTGTAATGCTCATTGGTACATGAGAAATAAAGACTTAAGAATAGCTTGTAACGTACCTACTCTAAGAAAAACTTTCAGAAAATTAGCCACTAATTTTTTCAAGAATATAGATGAATCTGACAATGCATCTATAAATAGCATTACACCATATTTTTCCCACTTCTCTGTTAAACGGCCAAGAGACATCTTGGTCAATCCTGATTTTGATTAATTCCTTTTTATTCTAAATTTTTAAAATGTTTTATTTCGTAACTTTTAAATTTCTCTTCCCGGCCTACGGTCCAACTCTGTTGAACCACAGGTATGTTAGCTCTATTCATCGTAGCTCACAAGCCAAGTTCTATGCTTCTCTCGCCCTACCCCTTTTTTGGGACTTTTCTGATATCGGTTTTCCGATAAACTTTTTCTATCCATACTGAGCAGAAGCGCTTGCTCGCTGTCGCTCGCTCCCATCTAATTTTCGTTTCGAACCACAGGTACGCTCTGATTGGCTACCGCTGGTCGCTGGTCGTCGCTGGGAAAATGGAACGCGAAACGTTCCTCCATCCCATATCTAATTTTGTGAATGTGGCCTGATGTGGGAGGGCCTTGATTGGAGAGAGAGTCCTGATTAGTTGGTTGGAAGTGGCAGGGAGGCGTGGTTACTGGAACGGTCTTGGCGGCAAAATTCTCACAGAGTCTTAGGAAAGTTCACTTCAGTTGGTCAAGTGAAATTAGATGAGTAGGCACTCTATTGGTTGCACTGGGAAAATGGAACATATCAATGGGGAGGGTCTAGAAAAACTAGCCTGTGTGGGTTTAAGAATTAAGTAAAAAATTAAGAAAGAAAAAACAAATTAAATGAAGAAAAAATTTAGCAAAAAATTGTCACTCGCCACACGGAGAGTGACTAAATTGATTGTTAAGGGGGGTTATATGAGTCTAGGAGAATCCTCCTAGGTCTTTTATATCTGGCATAGGAATATAATTATTTAAATTTTGTACATTGAAATTATCAATGTTGGGAAGATTATTGAAAAAATTTATGGCCAGTTTTTTGAATATAATTTTTAATTGGGAGTACTTTGATGTCCTTATAGATGTAAGAATTTTTAGTATATCGATCTGCTTTTACAATATTGCGAATAATCGAGTTCTGAGCCACCTCGATAATTTTAATGTTAGAGTCTGCAGCATAGCCCCACACAGGCGATCCATAAGTTAGAATTGGGCGCAAAACGGCAGTGTAGAGAAGTATCTTGTTATACATATTTAATTCAGAATTCCAGCCAATTAGGGGGTAAAGTGCTCTAAGAGCTTTCCGGAATTTATCGCGTTTATGAGTCAAATGTTGTTTCCAAGTGAGTTTTTTATCAAGAATGAGTCCGAGATATTTTGTTTCTGAGACCATTGTAGTTGTGTGGAATAGAGCGTGGGCGGTGTTGGTTGTGTTTTCCTTCTAGTGAAAAGTACAGCAACTGTTTTGTCAACGTTAATTTTAATTTTCCAAGTGTCAAAGAAATTTTTGTAATAGATATAGGTGATTATTAAGTGCCAGGGTTATTGTGTTGTGATTTTTTTTATAGGTTGCGAGTGTGACAGTGTCATCCGCGTAAATATTTGTGCTGGTTTGAGGGTGAGTAGGCATGTCATTGATATAAATATTAAATAGAAGGGGGCCAAGCAAACTGCCCTGAGGTACACCATAGTTGATGTTAAAGGTGTTAGAGAGAGAGTCATTTACGCGTACTTGAAAGGTCCTGTTAACTAAGTAAGAATTAATTATGTGAGTGAGAGCGGGAGGAAAATTATTAGTTATTAATTTATAGACGAGTCCACTAACCCAGACCCTGTCGAAAGCCTTTTGGATATCCAGAAAGACAGCTCCAGTGGATCTGCCTCTCTGAAATCCAGCAGTGATTTTTTCTGTGAGTCCGAGTAGTGGGATGATAGGTTGAAAGATTTCTGGTGAAGCCATATTGATTCGGATTTATGAAATTATTGTCGTTAGTAAAAGATTTGAGCCTGTTTAAAATGACATATTCAGTAATTTTGCTAAGAACACTTAAGAGAGAGATTGGACGATAGCTAGATGGGTTATGTGCATTTTTATCCGGTTTTTTAATAGGAAAACAATTGCGTTTTTCCAATTGTTAGAAAATGCCTGAGAAAAAGAATCTTGTTAATTAAGTAGGTGAGAATGAGAAGAGTTTTAGTATTAAAATTTTTGACCATTTTGTTAGTGATTTGATCTGATCCTGGGGCTTTATTATTTTTAAGACGTCGAATGTAATCGCATATTTCAGTTGGATCGGTAGGGGTGAGAGGGAGAGTCGGGGGAGAGGAGAAGAAGTTTTCGAGAGTTTTAGTAATTTCCTTATCAATTGGATGGCTTCCGTTTCCAGGTCTTTTATTTTCAGCAAAGTTATCTTTTAATGTTATTGCAAGAATGTTAGCTTTCTGATCGTCGCTATTTGCGACGCCAGAGGAAGTGGAAAGAGAAGGAATGTTAGGTCGGTTTTTACGGAATAATTTTTGACAATGCCAGAGACTATTATCGCGAGCATTTAGAGATTCTAATTTATTTTGCCATGTTTGTTGTTTGTGCTTTTTGAGTTCTTTTTTAAGTTTCTCTTGTAATCTGTAATATTGTGTTTTGTGCGCGGGATTTAAAGTATTGTGATAAAGTTTTTTCGCTCTATTCTTATCGCGAATGAGTTCGTGAATGTGATTTGGAGTGTAGGGATGGATCTTGTTTTCAATTGGTTGAGAGGCGTGTTGATGGGCGGAGCGAACGGCGGAGGTGAAAAGTTGAATTTTTTCTTCCAGCACATGGGGGTTGTTAATACCTGCGTATTCTTCTAGGCATACCGTATTATTTAAATTATTTTTAAAGGAAGACCAACAGGTGGTAATTGCCCGATGGTTGTCATGATGGATTGGGGAAGGAAAGAAAAATTTAGCATTACTGGGTTATGATCTGAAGAGAGTTCTGCTAACGAATTTATGGTGAAGGGAAATGAAAATTATTTATTAATGCGAAGTCGAGAACATTAGCAGATCTGTGTCCGAACCTGGTTGGGGTGTCAGGATGTGCAATAGAGAGGTCATGGTTGTCTATGAAGTTTTTTAATCTGCAACCTCTAACAGAGTTATTTGGACAATTCCACATGTTGTGTGTGGCGTTAAAATCGCCAAAAATCACACAATTTCCGTTGGCCTGTAAAAAATATTCTAGATCTTGCGTAAAAAGTCGGTCATCTGAACTAGGGGGAATATAAACTGTAATAATTGCTATAGGATTTAAGTTTTTAGGGGTGATGATAACGGTAGTTGCTTCGATGTGCTGGAGGTGGGTGGTGGGGACGTTATAATGATAAATATTTCTTTTAACTAAAATAAGAGTACCTCCTCTCGCTCGTCCTTCGCCGATGAAGTCATTACGATAACAAATGTAATTAGGAATGTTGAGTGTGTGTGAGGGTCTCAGATGTGTTTCCTGAAGGAGAATTAGATCGGGGGAGTACTTCTCTACAAAAAGTTTAAACTCAGAGATTTTATTTAAAATGCCGTTTGCGTTCCAAGAGCAAAGTTTCAAGCCAATCTGGGTGTGACTATTCATCATCATTGCTATGAAGAATAGCCTCTACTAGGGCGTACAATTTTTTTCTCTTTATTAGAGAGATTTCTTTTCGGAGGGGAGTATTAAAGTCAAGAGCAGCAATCTGCTGTGTTAGTATAGCTAGAGTATTCATGGTTTGTTGAAGGGTTTGGATTATGGCAAATTGAGGGGTGTTTTCCGTAAGATTGTTGTTTTGCGGGATAGTGGGGATTTTTACATTACGATTGGCTTGAGCTTGTTGGGGTATCGCAGGAACTTCATTGCTTCGTGGTGCCATCTGTTGTGTGTTTTTGTTGTTAATTTGTGTTCTAGTGTTAGTTGCTTGGGCGTATGTAAGATTAGGTCTTACAATGCTATCAACTACTGTGGAGTAATTGTTTTTAAGTGTTTTTCCTTTACGAGGCTTGGGGTAGAGGGGGCATTTGGAGTAGTTGGCCATGTGGCCGTAGGTTTTGCAGTTAATACAATAGGTGTTTTCTACGCGTTTAATGGGGCATTCTTTTGTTTGATGAGCTTGTCCGCATTTAATACATCGGGGATTCATGTGGCAGTTTTGCGCAGTGTGGTTGAAGCGGTTACATGAGTAACATTGTGTTACTCCTTTTCCTTCGTATCCTTCGACACGGATAGATAGGTAGCTGAGGTATTTGAGATCGAAAATTTTTGTGTTGTTAATGTTGCGGGGGAGTGTAACCATAAAAACGGGGAGCTTTTGTTTAGTTATTCTACCAATGAGTTGGGTAACTTTACAGTCGTGGAATCCTTGTTCGAGTAAGTCTTCTTGTATGTCTTCAATGTTACTGTCGCGGGGAAGGCCTTTTATTACTACTTTAATGGGTCTGTCCTGTTTTGGGGTGATGGAATGGAATTGGAATTTATTTTCTTCAACGAAATGAAGGAGCTTTCTGTATTGTTCCGAGTTATCGGAGTAAAGTTTGATAAATTCACCGGAGAGTTTACTTCTTAGTTTGGGGAAAGCGGTGTTAATAGTTTTCATTGTTCCTCTGATAGTGTTAGTGCATAAAAGATGCACAGGCGGGGGAGAAATTTTTTAATTTGGTTCGAGTTGTCAACTGAGGTGTTTTCTTGAGTATTAGTTTGGGAGTTAGAAGTTCCTGCGATATCCTGATCGGGTAAGTTAGAAAAAACATTTGCAACTTCCAAGGTAAAATTTGAATTAGTTATTAAGTTGGGTTTTTTTATAGTTTGCCTTCTGGAGGGTGAGATGAAGCCATCATCACTCTCTTTACGTTTATTACTATTATTATTAGAATTAATTGTTGGAAGAGCCGGGTATTCATTAAGATTTTTAGCAGGGGAGGCGGGGGGAGTTCCATGAATAGTGCAACCTAAAGTAGAGCAAGGAGGAAGAGTGCCATACTCACATTCACAGCGGTGGAGCTCCTCCTGGTAAAACTTGTGCCGGTTGAACAGTTCAGTTACTTCCGGGTCATCAATAGACATGAAGGGGGCCAGAGAGTTCAGAGAGTCACGAGCTCCAATGGTGAGCAGTGTGAACTTCTTGATTTCACTTTGGACTTGATTCAGGCGTTCGCAATTGGTGAAGAGGCAAACTTTTCGCTCGGCCAACCAGATCGCTTTCTCTCTTCTACAAGTCTAAATTACATTGCCAAGATCTTTTTCCCGCGCTCTCTGATCGTCAGTTTTTGCTGCACTCGGATTGGCTAGGTTAACTCCGCCTACTTTTTTCAACAAGTTACTCTGATTTTTTCTAAGTTCAATGTTTTTTCTATGTTTTCAAAGTTAAATTTTTAATAGTTTCTGAAACCTCACATCCAAGTAACATTTATTTTCATAATCTACAGAACTCATATTATTATAAAATGATCATTTTCCTAATACTGGGCATTGGTAGAATTCATTAAAGGCATATAAAAACTACCTGATAGGAGATTAGGGGCCGACAGGCCTAGGTGCTCCAAATAAGTCTGTCAACGATCATCCACTGGTTTTCCTCCTCAGACTTCGCACGTCAATCCCCCCTCCTACGTCCTACCACCACTCCATCTACTACGTCACTCCAGTCAACCAATCAGGTCGCTGCTTGCTTCCCATCATGGTTTCACCACTTCACCAGGCAACATTCACTTTTCGTGCTATGGGACGGAGGAACGCTTTGCGTTCCATGTCCCGATAAATCTTACACAGTCTTACACAGATATGCCGCAAACTGATCTATCGCACTTAGCAATGTTTGCCGATGATACTGCAATTATCACACAGAATAAGAGATTTTCCGTTGTGATCTCTAATCTGCAACACTACGTATCCTTGCTAGAACTCTGGCTTACAGACTGGAAAATAAAAGTTAATGCCAGTAAAAGTGCTTGCCTCATGTTTACGAGTAGACCCCGACTACCAGTCGGTTTAACTCCCGTCCAAATTTTTGGCCAACCCGTCCCCTGGGTACCTGTTGCAAAGTACCTAGGGTTGTTTCTAGACGCAAAATTAACTTTTGCCCACCACATAGAACAGACTCGCAAAAAAGCGCAGGCTGTTCATGCCGTTCTCAAACGGCTTATCTCCCGAAGGAGTAAACTTGCGATCCGGCATAAGGTTTTGCTCTATAAATCTATAATCCGACCGGTCATGTCGTACGGATCACAAATTTTGGGATCCGCCGGCATGTGCCATTTTAAAGAAGCTACACACGCTGACGAACTCATTTTTGAGACAAATCGTTAATGCCTTGGTTCGTACGCAATGAAGTCATTTATCGTGATTTAAAAATTAAACCATTTTTATTCCTCACATAAAGAACCTTTCTAAAAGGTTCTTCGATAAACTTCCTTCTGTTCCCAATGAATTAATTAGAAACCAGCCTGCATACGATCCCGCAGTGCCATCGTCTCAAAACGCCCCATAGCGCTTCTTGAGCACGACTTTATAAATTTCCCCCAGCCAAAAGGCTTAGGTTTAAAATTATTGATCATTGGGAACTTATTTTAAATTTTAAATAACTTTTATTTAACTTAAACTTCCTACTTAAAGATTAAATACTCTCATTCTAGCAAGTAATTCGTAGCTCCGCGCCGAGAGTCGCGGAATTAACGTTTTTCCGAAGCAGCGATCACCGCGGTCGGAATCCAGGAGGGTGACCTCATTGGATTCAATTGTGCGGTGTTCACGCTTCAGCTTTTCTTTTCGGCCACCAGATGGAGGCACGATTCTGTACTATCTAGAGCTCTCTTAAAATTCGTTTCACGTCCAGCAATCATTAATTAAATCGTTCCTTCGAACGACCGCTTATATTTTTGAGAACTGGACATTCCATATCTACATCTATCAATTATTTTTCATGATTGTATCACATATATGACTTCATTGCGTCATTATTTTTCCTAAAACCGATGTTCATTTTTCTATCTTGTTTAGTCCTACCCCCACCCCCTTTATCTCGGCAAGAGTGCAAGTTGATTCATTAAAATTTTTTATTCAAAATTTGTATTCTCCCCCCTATTTTTGCATGAGATCTTTTGAATTTAAAATTCAAGATCTCCTTTGCTCGGGTCGTTTATTTTCGGATCGACCCAATCCGTTTCCACGCCCACTTCTCTGCGAGCGAACGGCCTCGGCCAATCAGATCGCAGGAAAGTGGTGCGACTGTTCCTTCGGCCGATAGATTCATTCTGTCGCCGTTCCAGCAGAATTGTTCTGCCCATTTTAATTATATCTTATAAATTTAATTTTAAGTAAAATCATTAATTCGGCCCTTAATTTTAAAATTCTGATGAGGAGGTACGTCCCGTTCCGGGACAGGCACTCCGTAATTTACATGCCACTTGCCTTGTTAATCGAAATCGAAAGCTGTGAATGGACTTGATCAAGGGAGCCGGAAAATCAAGTCGTATGAGCTTGATTAGTAAGCCATCATGCCAAATTTTATCAAAGGCTTTGGCTATGTCCAGAAAAAGTATACCCGTGGCCTCGTGCTTGGCGAAGCCACTATGAATCAACTCCGTTACTCTGAGCAGTTGATGAACTGTCGAGCACTTGGGTCGAAAACCGCACTGCTGGGGGATAATAAAATTAACAGCAGCGCAGTGTTGATTCAGGCGTTGCATAAGCACAAATTCGTATACTTTGCTCAAACAAGAAAGTAATGAGATTGGACGATAATTTTGCGCTAATTCCGGGTTTTTGTCCGGTTTTAGGATGGGGATAACCACGGCAGTTTTCCAGGAATCTGGAAAGTAGTTATTTTTAAATAGCTGATTTATCAGAAAGGTGATAAATAATAGGAATTTAAGGGGAAGATTTTTAAGCATACGATTAGAAATTTGATCAAGTCCGGGGGATTTTTTAGGCTTGATTCTCTGTACGTAAATTAAGACTTCCGTTGGCGTGATAAATCGTCGATGGAGTTAATTGTAAAGGGGTAGTAGAAGTTTTTGATTAGTGCGATGTCAATGGTGTTAGCGGAGTTTGACCAAATCTAGTAGGGCTGAGGAAAAGCGATATTTAAGTTGAGCATATTAGCGAAATTAAAGAGGTGTCTTCCTCTGGTAGTATTATTTTTACAATTCCAAGCGTTGTGAGTTGCGTTGAAATCTCCGAAGAGAATACAATTACTAGCTGTTTGAATAAAGTGCTCAATGTCAATAGTAAATAAATTTTCATCGGAAGAGGGAGGAATGTAAACACAAGTAATTGAAATAGGATCATGCTTGGGGGAGTTAGTATAATATTAGTTGCTTCAAGAGCTCGAAGAGGAGGGGTGGGGAGGCAGTAGTGTTTGAGAGAGTTTTAACAAGGATCAGAGTTCCACCTGCGGTCCGCGGTCCATCCGGAGATTCTGTCATTTCTGTGACAGGTGTAATTCACTATATTAAAGTTGTGAGAAGGTCTCAGGTGAGTTTCTTGTATGAGAAAAATACCGGGGGAGTGCTTCTCTATAAAAATACGTAGTTCAGCAATTTCTTAGTAAGCCGTTTGCGTTCCGCTGAACACAAACTGAGACCAATCGAGGATGAACTATACCGCGTGTGTATTTACACGATACCTCTATTTGGGCGTACATTTGATTGGGATTTAATTGTTGGTTTGTATTTAAATTATTGCCGTTACAGAATGGGAAAGCTGCATTAGACAGTGCATTGTCATTTGCAGCGTTGTTTGATATTAATATTATTGCTATTATTCATGTTATTAAAGTTAAAAATTGTTATTTCTACGATTAAAATTGGGGGAAGTGATTATTATATCTGTTATTGGGGGAAATGGTTTGTTGGTCTCAGTTTATGCCGAAGACCAGGTCCGCGTGTCGCCATCTGAGGGGTGTTTTTTGAATTAATAGCTCCGGTTGTCGCTTGAGCGTAGGAGATATTTGGTCTAACTAAGCTATTGTAGATGTTGGGTGCAAGAATTTCTGTTATTTTTCGCGGCTCCTTTGGGGGTTTTGGGGAATGAGGGGCACTCTATAATTTGCCATATGACACATATATGTTGCAATTAATGCGAGTAAGGCGTTTCAAGTTTTTGTTAATGGGGCAATCTCGGGTGAGGTGGAACACCACATTTTGTGACATCTAGGGTTTAGATGGCAGTTTCAGAGCTGTGATTAAAATTGTTGCAGGTGTAACATTGAGTTACACCCTACCATCTTAACCCTCAACTCTGATGCTGAGATAATTTAAGTTTTTAAGATCAAATATTTTGAGATTGTCAAGGTTACGGGGAGGGTGATTAAAGATTGGGAGAGGGCGTTTGTTTTTCTTCCTATTAATTGATTAACTCTATCCGGGGTGAATCTGGATTTCTAAATCCTGTTTAATTTCCTCTTGGTTTGTGTTTCTGGGAGGCCCATGATAACTACTTTAATGGGGCGTTCTGCTTTTTTGATTTTATAGTATAAAATTGAAATTTAAGTAATTTAAGGTGTTGTACGGCCATGCGTCTTTCTTCGGCGCGCTGTCAGTATACAGTTTTAGAAATTCACCCGTTAGGCGGGATC
>BMAU01008557.1:0-29185 GCA_019973935.1 Trichonephila clavipes
AATGTAGTATCATTATATATGATGAATACACATTTGTAAAATAAAACTGGGATTTCTGCAATTTATTATATTTTTAATTAACAATAACATAAAAAGTCATTTCAATATTTTAATGTATGCAAATTTTAATCCTTATCTTTATATTTTTCTGTTGAATGATTTTTTTTTGCTATAAATCAACATAACAACTTGCAATGAGGGAAAATACCCTCACTACGTCAGCATTTGCACACATAATACACATTCAATCAGTGGTGCACACAAGGGAAAGGATTCTTGGGTCCAGACCCCTCAAAGCACTTGATTTTTTTTTTTTTTTCGATTGATTATAATCCCATATATATATGTGCATAAGTAATATATATATGCATAGTATTATATATATGCATAGTTTGTACAGTAAGTAACTGTAATTAATAATTAATTTTATTAAGGCTAATTATTTATTGAATAATTAATTTTTTAATGTTTTTGTTCCCGAAAATCAAAAGAATGTGTTAGGTGGCGAATTGGAGTATAGGAGAATAGTGGACTTTGACCCTGACCCCCTCCTTGAAAAGTTCCTGTTTGCGCTGCTGCATTCAATCAATAAAAAAAAATATATTTTTCTTAAAGTGTGCTGGCGAAAGTGTTTCTCTAACCATTTTCTATTCAAACTTAATTTTTAATATTTTCCGTTGCTTTAGTATTTCATCCTTTAAATGCATATTCGTACATATCTATAAATGATAACTATATCTTTCTATTCAATTATTGCAAAGATGTATTGCCAATTAATTTTGTCTTTTAAAACAATTTACATAAGTACAATTAGCTGATAATTAATAATATAAGTAATTTTTCAAGCAAAAAATTTTAACACTTAGATATGTATTCTTAATTCCAGTACTAGAACCCTACAAATTGTTATTTTATTCTTAAATATTAACACAGTAATAATTCATAATCATCATCATAACTCGTTCTATATTGCAAAAAATCTCTACCTTTTGCTTCTGAAATACTATTATATTAAAAATTTTGTGTAGTTTTTGAAAAAAAATTACACCTGTGGAAAAACGGATCATAAATTTTGGTTTTTAAATAATTTTCTCGTAAGTATAGAGAATTTTTCTAAAGGCATAACAATAGCTTAAATATAAAAAAAAATCGGGGAAGGGGGTGCATTTTTTTAAGGATCATATATTTGGAAAACTTGCTCCAGAATTTCTGATCTGAAAACCAATTAGGTTTCAAGAAATTTTAATTTTCTGAGTTTTGATTTTAGTTTCAGTTTCATTTTAAAACATTTTTGCATTCCTAGATTGAATTAATTAAAAATATTTTTTAACACAATCCATTATTTCGTTTGAAATGGCCATTAACTGCAATTTTAATTTCTAAAATCATTTCTGTTTGCTCATGTTTTTAAGCTTTTGAGTTTTCTCACATTTACTTAATTAAGATTGATTTAAAGACCAATATATTTTTTGCCACATAGTTTATTTAATTTAAAAGATCTTAACTTAGTTCTCATGAATTTTGTTTTCCTTTTAAAAAATGCCATGACCAAAATGTACGCAGTCTACTGTGAGAAATAATACTTGAAAGGGATGGAATATGACTGAAAATGGTAAATCTAAAATCCAGCTTTCAGGTGATATTACAATTAGACTACAGAATACAAATGTTGCAGAATGAACTAACTATTTCCCTGATGTACCACAAACTACATTATAATAAATATATTGTAGTAATACATTAAAGTATTTTAAAGTCATGCAACAAAAACTTAAACTTGCTTAACTGCCACGAAGGGGAACTGAGAAAAAAATAGATATTATTTATACAAACTTGGTGATTTCTGGATTACGTTTGTATCACTACTATTTTCTGTATAAATATTTTGCATTTAAAAGTCTTGTGAATATATAAGGTTCTGATAAAACTGAATAAATGATCAAATTAACAATTGTTAACACAATATTATTGCGAATAATATTTTGAATTAAAAAAGATATTTTCAGTCATATTTATTTCAAGTGTAGAATTTTCATGTAGAACATAATTTGGATAGTAACATATAAAAAAATTAAAGCTTTACATGCATAGGAATTTTTTTATGCCTTTACAAGTTTTAAATGTGTGTTTCTCAGATTTTTAATTTTGAAGATTAGAGTGTATTCTAATCCCTGAGGCGTTTTTCCTGTACAAGATAGTCTTGAAATATCTTGTAAATATTCCCCTAACATATATATGTTTTATAAAAGTTCATATGGATTTAGGTCTGAGAGCTCTAGTTAGTTTTTAAAAATATCTTAATGTAATATTAAAAAAAAAAAAAAAAAATTGTGTTTTTCCAGAGGTTCAGCCATACAAATAATTATTAAAATTCAACAAGGAGATATATTTTAAATTTTATACTGTTTGTTTGCAATAATCTAAGAAATATACATCACTTATACAATAATTAAATATTTTTAATAATTTAGCATTTTAGAAAGGTTTTAAAAACTTTAAAACTGTTCAATGCTTTAAAATTGTGAAATAATGGCTTGTCAAACTAACCTATTGTTTTCAGAATCAATATAATAGTATAATCTGAATATAAAACAAAAATTAATTTTACTGTGACAAAACTGTTTAGGACGTCTACTTATACTGTAAAAAGAATGACAGATAAATATGTAACATAGTGGCATTCAAAAACACATTCATCATAAGTAAAAATTCTGTCCCGCTACTAATTCCAATGCATTTTCCAAACTGTAGCTAAAAACAATTATATGTTTATTAGGCCAAAAGTTATTTATATTTAGATACATTTTTCTTTATTAAGTACATAATGAATAATGGCAAGATAATTTGTAAAATCCTAAAAGATTTTAATGGAGAAAAAAGCCAGACATAATTTTAGATAGGTAGAAATTTCATTATATAATACACAAATGTGCATGTTTTAAAACAAATAAGTTGGTTAAGAAAATGAAATTTACTAAAAATTTCCTGAATAAAGTAAATCAGATTTCATCCTCAAATACATATTATTGTAAGAAAATGTTTTATTCAATTTACAATCAATTACAAATCAACTTTTATAAAAAATAATTTTAACAGGTATAAATAGCAAAAATATCAAAGGAGTATAAGAAAGACACATACATGTCGATTACAGAAATGCCACAGTGTGATATTTTTCAAAACACGGCACTACACACAGTACAACATTACAGTATTTGCATTGAAAACGAGTTTCTCTTCGAATACGTTTTCCATTATCATTTATCTTAAGGTTGCATACCTCACATTTTCGCGATGTTTTTTTTTTTTTTTGAAGAGTCTTTTAATAGTCTACACTCCTGCAAAGAGAAGTCTGAATTCAAAGCTATAAAAACTTACTATTCCCAACAATGACATTTATACCTTTATTTTTAATAATCTATGAATGCGTTAAACTATTAGATTGTTATGGCGACTGTTTATTATTAAATGCGAAAAAAACGAATAAATTTCAAACTGAAATTTTTAAATTGATTGTTTCAAAAACTGTAATCGATATTCTCATAACTTTTACATATTGCCGTTTTAGCATCTCAACCATCTATCTACTATGTAAAAATATATTACAAGTTCATTAAATGTTTCAGCATATTTTTAAACATAACATGCAGTTTTCAACCAAATTGTGAGGCTCCGGTAGCCTAATGGTTAAGGTAAGGGACTCGTAGCGGCCGTGTCATGAGTACGACCCCAGTACCTGTAAACTTGTGGGTTCTTTTCTGATCGTGTTCGCATTGTGAATTGAAAATAGTTGCAGAGGGGTTTTGTCCCACTGTTTATTCCACACCTTCTATGGGACATTTCTTAAAATAAAGAATATATTGAGATGTTACAAGATTACGATACATCGTTCAGCCGTGTCTACTTTTCACGACCCCCGGTATTTTCTTCCCACCGCTCTCTCTCCCCCGTTCCGACCTTTTTCCTCTGTCGTTGCCAGATCCTCTTCTCTATCTCGTCTCTCGTTCGACCTGTTGCCAGGTGCAGGCAGCGGTTCCTTACACGCCCCACCTAAGAGTAAAATTTGCCCCTTGTGGCTGATTTTACGATATCAGACACCAGGAACAGAAAATTCACAAACAGAACACACAATAATTGCAAAAGTCTTCATGATTGTTCCAGTGAAAGTTCCTTAATACAAACACATGAAATAATATTAATAGTTCACCCAATTGAAATAAGTGACTATGTTCCCAGAAAGATCTAAACTGTAATGGGATTGCAAACAGAAACATAGAAAACACATTATACAAAAAAAACACTAAATATATACAATACAGTCCTTATCTTAATCTAGACAATACAGTCCTTATCTTAATCTAGACAATGCATCTGCACTCCTATGTTGTATACCTGGCCTGTGAGTAATGGAGTGATTCCATCTCTGTAACGCCAGTGCCCAACGGGTTAGCTTGGGACTTTTTTGGAGTGGTTTGATTTAGGTACTTAAGGGGATTATGATCAGAAATGATCTCCACCTTGGCACCGTAAATCCATTTGTCGAATTTATTCAATCCGTATAACACTGCCCAGGCCTCTTTCTCGATACTTGCCCAGTTCTTTTGCGTAGCATTGAATTTTTGACTAGCAAAAGCTATTGGCCTGTAAATTCCTTCAGTATCTTGCTGTGTCAGACAGCAACCAACCCCATAATCTGATGCATCACAATGCACCTGGAAAGGTAAATTGGCATCAGGGGTAGCAAGACTAATTACTTCACAAAGTAATTCTTTTAGCTTAACAAAAGAATTTTGCTCAGCCTTCCCCATGAAACGTCGTTGGGTTTATTTTTCTTGGTTAACTCCGTAAGCGGAGTGGATACTTCTGCATAATTTGGGATATATGCACGATAGAAGCCCATTAGTCCTAACACTGATCTAACCTCTTTCTTTGTGGTAGGTCTAATTAGCCCTTTTATTGCTAATATTTTATCTTCATTAGGACCATGTGTACCTCCCCTATTGTGTGACCCAAAATTTTTTATTCTCTTAGCCGCGAAAGAACACTTATCCAACCTCACCGAGAACCCCAGTTTTTCCAACTCAGTGAGAACTAATTCTAAGTGAACTAAATGTTCTTCAAACGTCTTTGAAAATATTACATCATCCATGTATGCCTGTGCATACTCTGAATGAGATTTTAAAATACGATTCATTTCTCTTTGAAATGTACCGGATGCCCCAGCAAGTGCAAAGGGCATAGTTTTCCACTGGTACACAGCATTATGGGTGGTAAATGCCGTCAATGGTTTGCTTTCTTCGTCCATTTTTATTTGCCAATACCCTTTTAAAAGATCTATACTAGTCAACCAGTGCGCTGACCCCGCTATGAAGATTAGTTCTTGCATATCTTTCATAGGGAAGACAAGTACCTTAGTTACTGCATTTAAGGCCCTAAAATCTACACACATTCGGATAGAGGCATCTTTTTTGGCTACACAAACTATAGGGTGAGCAATTTCGGCCTCCGATGGTTCAATTAAATTTAAATCAAGTAACTCTTGTACCTGACGCTCCACTTCCCTTCTATATGCCATGGGAACACTATAACAATGGGGCTTTCTCCGCACTGCATTGGCTACAAGCTCAATTTTATGGGCACCTACCCGCGCTGGTTGAACCGGTTTGGTAAATATATATTTAAATTTACTAATTAAATTTTTGAGTACTTTCAAATTATAGCTATTTAAATTATCAGTTTTCAGATTGTTGAGGACTTCGTAAAATTTAGACTCTTCGGTGGCAGTTGGTGGAGTTTCAACTTGACCGAACTCTTTTTCTTCTTCGAAAATTACATTTACCGAGTTCGAACTAGCTACATAATGCCTCAGCTTATTTTGATGGATGTGCTTAGTAGAATTATCTGGCATTGCTACTAAAAATGAATGCGGATTCCGTTTTTCAATAATAGTCGCAGGACCCTGCCATCTCGCAAACAATTTACTTGTTGCATCCGGGATCAGCACTATCACCTTTTCTCCCACTTTAAATACTCTGTCAGACGATCTCAGATTATGGTAATAAGCCATCTTTTCCTGCTGCACCGTTGAAACAAGTTTGGCTTGTGTGTGCTCGGCCGCCTTCTCCAATTTACATTTTAAATCTTCCAAGTATTTGGAAACGGGAGTAGTACACAACCGTAAGTTGTTATGCTTACCCGTCCAAGTAGACTTTAAAATTGACAAAGGACCTTGCGGTGGCCTACCATATAGTAGCTGAAAAGGGGACACGCCGGTAGTTGAATGTGGTATTTCCCTATACGCCCACAATACGTACGGAATCTGTAAGAGCCACCCTCTACCTTCATCTTTAGCTACGTTATGTAGCATATTTTTCAAAGTTCTGTTAAACCTTTCCACTAAACCATTGGACTGTGGATAACCTGGGGTAGAGAATCTCGGGCTGCTCCCTATTCTTTTTTCGAACTCCTTAGTCAGTTCGGCTACGAAATTTGTCCCATTATCAGAGGCGACAACATTCGGTATCCCTGTTCTCGAAAATATGCTTAACAAAGCTTCACAGGTTACCTTCGCACTGAGACTAGTCAACGGCACAGCCTCACCCCACCTAGTGTGCTGATCAACCAGACATAAAATATATTTACGTCCCTTGGAGCTTGGCGGATCAATTGGACCTATCAGATCCATATTCACCCCTGAAATGGTAATTCAGGCCTTGCCACAGGTGTAATGGGTGATCGGTCTTTAATCCTAACCGATCGAGTGAGCTGACATTCTTTACATGACTCACAAAATTTCTTCACATTGGCCCTCAGACCCTCCCAAAAGAAAGAATATTTGATTCGTTCAAGCGTCTTCTTGGGACCCATGTGACTACTGAACACTGAAGTATGCGCTAGTCTCAACACCTCAGTTCTTCTGCACTTCGGAATTACCAGTTGCCCAATACTCTCCCCGAGTATTTTATCTCTATGAAATAGATACCCATCTACTTCATAGTAGTTTCCTTTGCCTTCCTTAGCATGCTTCCAAACCAATGCTAACTCGGCACAACACTCCTGTTCGGAACGAAAACTATCAGCCGCCATGATTCCTTTATCCATCTCAGCGGTCACCTCCTCATCCTTAGTACCCAATGTTCCCACTTCATTCCGACATGAAGTAATATTCCTTTGAGAATCCTCAATGTGCTCCTGTGCTTTCTCTCTGGCAGAATACCCGATGAAACCTCGGTTTCATCTACTTTTCCTGAGTCAACCCTCAGGTCCTGAGAGCTTTGAGCCAGTGAATTATCTTCACTCTGGGCTCCTCCCAACATATCCAAAACATCTGGTGGAAGCAACACGTCTTCCACCAAAACTTCTGCCAAAGCACATAACACTTGCTGGTGCACCACATTAACCTGGCCACCGGTAGCAAGACCAATTGGAACATATACTAAAGGACATTTAACCGCTGGACCGAAAATACCTTTTAAATAAATCGTGAAAGCTCCTTCAACCGATATTTTCTGGAACTAAGTCTTTCTTGACAACAGTAATTTCAGTACCAGAATCCACTAACGCATGGACTAATTTCCCATCTACACTGATAGATGTTTTCACTAATTTACTTAATTTGTCTTCAATAGCCCGCCTAGGAATGACTTTACCTAGCAAATCAACTCTAGCAGTGACCGTTCCATCTTCCAATTCTGTCCCTTCCGTTGACACCTTATTCACATTAAGTCTTTTATTATCTACCTCTTTGGTTTTCTGACAATTCCGCTTAAAATGTTCATCTGATCCACAGGTGAAACAAGCGAATTTTTTTATTTCAGTTACTTTACCTTTATCAAAGTTTTTCCTAGAAGAAAATTTATCTGTCTTTTTCTCCCCAAATGGCTGTTTACCCCAACTACCATTAAAACTTCTCTTTTTACTATCATTCCATTTAGCTCTCGCAGGTCCATCGTAGGATTTCCCTTTGGAGGCGTAAAATATATCACATTGTTTGCCCAAGTCCCTGGGTTTGTACCATTCTTCCCCTTGGAGCACACCAATATGGGTCGCCGTCTCAGAATCCAACATTTCAAACATTTTATCGGCTACGATCAGTTGATTAACTGACTCAAAGTCATTTGCTCCCCTTAACTTACAGTAGTATAATCACATCGATGTTAAACGGGACACGAACTGAGAGAAAGTTTCGTCAGAGTTACGTTTGGCCTTTCTAAAATTTTCTAAACATATTTTTGGGGGGTGAGGGTTCATACTCCTTGAGCACAACCTGTTTTAAAGACTCGTAATCTTTTAATTCTTCTTCGCCTAGGTTAACTAATAAGTTTGACACTTTGTCTCCTAACATGCATAACAAAACCTTCGGTTTTAACTCGTCGCTAACCATTTCACTAGCGAAAGCCTTTTCAAGACTAGAAAAAAAATAGTCCCACCCGTCTGATTTATTGGGTACCTTTACAGTTAAGAGCCTAACCATTTTAACTATTTCATCTAAAGATTTCACACGTGAGGTTTGACCATTATTTTGAGTAGCACTCTGATTAGCGTTCCTAGATAATTCTATTTACAAGCGTAATTTTTCAATTGATAATTGTTCTTGTTGTTCTAGTTTTTGCTGCTGTTCTGTCTCTAATCTTTCAGCTGTAATAACTTCCAATAACTCTTTTGCCTCTTCCTCCTTGTAATATATTTACTAGAGATTATTAAATTCCTTAAAACAATTTTAGACATAGACGGATCAGGTGACTCATCTAAGTCCCGCGCTAATTGAATTAAGTCAATTTTCTTACTTCTAATGAGAAATGCCATTTTTAATCAAGCTAAACCTAATGCCAAATTACCTTCTGACAAATTTAACTACAAACACTTAAATGACCTAGTACTATATATTTAACAAGCAAAAAAAAAATAATACACCCGTTTTTTTTAAGAGTACTCAAATTCCAGAAACACACAGTTATTTGTTACTAATCAGAACACAGAACCTTTTTTCAAAAAAAAAAAAAAACACAATTAACAACATACTTTAGCTACATTACCATAGAATTATTTCTCAAATCATAAATCTACTCTTAGTTTCTTTTTTTTTTTTTTTTTTAATTAAAAGAAGAATCTTATGCAGGAAACAAAAAAACCAATATATATATATATACATCATGAATTACGAGCAAAGGAAATAAACTCAGATTGCATTAAACTATCAACTAACTGACAAAATTGCAACACTTTTACTTAAAATGAAAAACTATCATATAATATTCAAAAAAAAAAAAAAAAAAAAAAAAAAACATGCCATATTCTGAGTCATAAATAACCTACAAAATCTCTTATTTACAACATTTTAACAGGAAGTCTACTTGAAATACATATACTACATTTTTTTAATGGATACTTTTCACCGATTCAAACATACATTTTTCGCAACCATTATTTCAAGATAAATTAATCTAATTACTTTTTTTTAAATTCTGCAAACTGAATTGTTATGCAAAACACTTTCTATACACAGATTTTAATTTTTGAGACAACTTCAATATACACAAATTTTAATTTTTGAGACAACTTCAAAACTCGAAAGAATGATGATAAAAAAAAGAAATTATAGTTTAACACTATGTAGAACTCTAAATAACATATTTTACAACATTTAAACTGATACCCTATTATTTCCAGGTAAAATAAGTACACAATAATCTTCTTTTTTCATCCACACAATAATCCAACATAGAATATTGCAATAAACCAAAGCAATTTTCTTTTCCAGATATATCTGCTATTTCTATTTTATTTTTTTAAAAATAAATAAATATGACTGCATCCCATTACTCTTTTAAATATTTGCACAATATTTTAACTTAGGGGAACAATAGCCACTTACCTCGACATGAACGCTGTTTCTGTACTTCTGTACTGGGATTTCCTTCGTTGTTTTCAGATCACAGCTCCCTTCATCAGAAACTGAAGAAAAATACAGCATCTGTTTGCTCATAGCCCAACTCGGCAGGTGATGGTAAAACTCCATATGAAGAAGGTCTTGTTTTTTTTCACTTGAAACTGCTGTAGGGCAATTCCCGGGATGCACGTGGTCATCAACTTGAAGATACACTGCAGGATTCTATTTCCTCGTTAAAAATTTCCTTTCAAACTGAATGTCCACTAGACCTTTTGTTCACAACTTTGTAGTACGAACACCGATCAATTTGAAACATTTTTGTTCCTTTAACTTTTGCTCCATTGCATCCCACTTCTGACACCAGTGTAAACTTGTGGGTTCTTTTCTGATCGTGTTCGCATTGTGAATTGAAAATAATTGCAGACAGGGTTTTGTCCCACTGTTTATTCCACACCTTCTATGGGACATTTCTTAAAATAAAGAATATATTGAGATGTTACAAGATTACGATACATCGTTCAGCCGTGTCTACTTTTCACGACCCCCGGTATTTTCTTCCCACCGCTCTCTCTCCCCCGGTCCGACCTTTTCCTCTGTCGTTGCCAGATCCTCTTCTCCATCTCGTCTCTCGTTCGACCTGTTGCCAGGTGCAGGCAGCGGTTCCTTACAGTACCACTGAAGATCCACCGTGTAGGGGAAAGATACTCAAGCGTCGTCCTCGTCACTTGACCATGGTTTATAATTAAGAAGTCCGTCGCCAAGTGAGTGAATATTAACATCGCACTGTTCAGCTACACGAGGGCTTTTGGTGATGGACCTCGTAATTTCGAAGCATGGTCAAGTGATGAGGGCGACACCTGAGCTGGCCCCCTCTCTCCTAACTACCACACTTCCCCTCGGAGGAGGTTTGAGCTCTCTACAGATTTAACGTGCATCGCCTCTCTACACGGTGGGTCTTTTGTGGCACTGAGCTCGAACTCGTGGCATGCTAACCATGATCCGATACCTTGACCACTTAGCTACCCCGGCAACAAGTCCGTCGCCAAAAGCCCTAGAGTAGTTGAGTAGAGAAGAGAGAGAGCGACGTTAATATTCCCTAACTTAATTAAACAATATGAAATTTAAGGAATACATGAAAAATATTAGAAGTGGAATACATATATATGTATTAAAAATTTAATCTAAATATATGTTTTTAAATATCCAAAGATTTATATATTAGTATTTATGGTAAATATATATTTTTCAACTGAGTATGTGAGACACGCATAAATATCTTTTTCGAAATCCAAATGCAGAATTTCAGTGCAGCTAATATAAAATTCCTAGTTTTGCATGGTTAAGATTATAAAAATGTCCAAATTTTAATAACCTTTTCTTCAAACAACCACTAATGGAACATAAATAATGAAGGATTTTGCATAAATAGATATTTTTTTAACTTGAATTTAAAAAGGATCTTTATATTTATTTATATGCGCAAATGTTAACTGTAAATTTGTCCAGATGCTTTTGATTACTCTTTATTTGAAGTTTCAAGTTCAAAAACATAAGCTTGTAGTTTGCGTTCTCTTTGAATGAAATTACTGTTCAGACATTTAAAATTCAAATATAATTCGTTATCTGAACAATACAAAACTAGGGATTCTATGTAAGATGCCCTGAATATCTGGCTTTAAAATTATAAAAAAAACCAAAGGATTTAAATAGCGATTTTTAGCAATGTGTAAAATTTTTTAGCAAATAATGTAATACAGAAGCTTAAAATTATTCATGTTTAGAAGTGTCCAAAATTTTAAAAGTTTTTAAATTTTGAACTTTTTTCTTTCTGTTAATTTTTGACACATAACGAAATAATCCTTTTTTTAAAAAATCCCTGAAAGTATTGATTAAAATAAGAAAAATGAAGCAGTAAATTATCCTCAATGTTTTAATATGTACTTTGAATTTAAATACTATAGATATTTTTAAAAAATTTAGACATATATTATAAAAACTTAATTCCATTTGAGGATTTTAAGGTAAGGAAAAAAATGAGATTTTTATCAAGCTATCCCCTAATTTTCTCAATTCGTTGACTTGCAATTATTTCCGTACGCTCTTGGGTTTAAAGAAATTATTCCCAGTTTTTTATGATTGCTGCAGGGGAAGAACCGGTCTCCCCGCGAGCCATAAAACTTCCCCTAAATGTCCATTGTGTCTCCCCGACCATGTCTAATTATCTTTCAAGATGTTAAGCCTTTAAAGGGGGGGAGAATTTGGAAAAACAAGGCTTTTCCGCTTTCGAACACGTTACTTGAGGAGTTAAAATTACGTTTGGTGCATTTTTGGTGAGTCCCCTGCCTTACGGAAAATTCCGTGTTGTCCGTTTTGAAGCCTCTCTAGTAGGGTAGAAAACCCGTGCTAACCACTTGGAGGGTTAAGGGGTAGTGAAGCCAGAATATCATATTTTCATTTCTTTTGTATCTGAAAAAATGCACCAAATTCGAGTCATATTCTTTAACATGAACCGAAAAGAGCCTTAAGTAACACATGTGGAAAAGCATTTTTGTTTCAAGGAACATTTCAAGCAATTTCACAAAGGTTCGTAAATTTAATTCTAAGTTTCCTAATTTTCCTATTGGTCGTGGTAGCCTAGGTAACTATCGTGGTTGGCATGTCATGATTCCGAGCCTGGTACCACTAAACACCCACCGTGTAGGGGAAGATGCACGTTAAATCAGTCGATTGCTCAACAGTCCTTCCGTTGATGTGGTACTTTGAAAAGGTTGGACAGCTTATGTGTCGTCCTTGGAACTTCACCATGGTTCAAAATTACGGGATCTATCGTCACAAGCCATCGTGCATCTGAACAGTGCGACATTAATATTCACTCTCTCACTGACTAATTTTCCTATTTCTTTCAAACTTTTGTTACCCACACATTTTTAACGTAACATTCGTAATTTTAAATAACCCAAATGAAAGAAAATCCACCTTATAATATTTCCTGTGCTGGTTACATTAGTTATACATCTAAATAAGCCATGTACCCCCATGAGGTTACAATGTGATGTGACCCTACACATAACAATTATCATCTAGTGATTATGTGACTCACAGGGCGCGTACGATATATCTGTATACTTAATAATAATATATAATTAATTTTTTTATAAAAAGAATCTATAATATATAATGTAACATTCATATAAATACACATAATACTACAGCAATGACGAATTGTAAATTTTGTGTGGTAAGTTTTTCCGAAACAATTTTTAAATTAAATTGGAAATAAAAAATATTTTTAATCACCCCAAAATAATGGCAGGTTTATAGATTTTTTTAGGTTTTCTAGTCATTCAATCCAGCGTTTCTCAAACTGTGGGGCACGCCCACCTTGGAGGCCTACGAAGGGGGCGCGAGCATATTGAAAGTCGAAAACAAAATTTTATTTAATTCATTTTGTTTTTTTTACTTACAGTAAATTAATAAATACATTCTGACATAATGAAAATAAAATATTCATTTACACTGATATATTACAATTATAAATGTATCAGTGCAATAGAATGTATTTTATAATTAACTTAACAGTACAAAATTAAGAACAGGTTTAATAATTGACAGTGACCCTATGAGCTTGTCACGTATAAAATTATATACAAAAATTCACACTTATCTTGATAATTTGTACGGTTTATAATTAAACTCTTAACTGCCGATTAAAAGTTATGCGATTCGTTTCCTAATGCCAAACATTTTCCACGTAGGCACGCGTATGCGATGCATTAAGGGTGGGAGCAGTCAAGAATAGCGAAGCAAATAATCTGAAGTGAAAATCCTTCGTACACTTTCAAGGTCCTTTTATTGCATTCCAAAGCTATCGGAATAATTGTACAGATAGCAGTGCACAGAAAAGGTCCGTACTTCGGAAACACGTATATTTACGTTCGGGGAAAATAACGCTTTGACTGAGCGAGAAGTTTATATACGCCAGTCAAATCGTATATATTGAAGTTTTAGGCTCAAAGTATTGCATTAATGATTCCAATACATTGTTATTGTATGAGTGGGGTGCGATGAAAATTTTGATTGTGTGTGTGTGTGAATATTGGATTGCGAGAATATTGAAACTTTGAGAAGCACTGCATTCAATCGGTTTTAAAAAGAATAATTATAATATTAAATAAAATTGAAAGCTAAGTTTTTTAAATTTGTTTTGTGTGGAGTTTTATGTATATTTTAAAACATATATTAATTTATGAAAAAATATCGTAAATTTTTACTCTATTCTAATATTCTAAACTTTAAAAATCTCTCTAAAGACTTTTAGCACAAAATGGTTTTTTACCAATGTCTAACAAATGTACTACAATTCGAACTATTCATTTTTCTTTGTCTGGTTATTCATTCTTGTTTTTCAAAAGAGAAATAATTCGGGGAAAAAAGATTACAAATACGAAGTGTATTCTTAATAAGAATTTTAAAAAAGTCTACTTAGAATGTTTTTTTATTTTTTATTTATTTATTTTTTTATATATATAGAAGAATATTATTGCAATCTCAAATTCAAAATTTCTTTTTTTTTGCATAAGAATTAGTCTGCAATTAAATCTAAAAAATTTAAGGACTCGCAATTTATGTAATTATCATTATATACTTTTAGCTCCATACTGGTTTTCCCGTACGCCATGCGGGCTACAGAAAGTTGGCTACAACATGTTTGTCCATATGCTGTAGGAGCACTATCTTTGATTACACATATTTTTAATTCGTATAGTCAAAGTATTCGTTGCTAGTGCTTTTAAGATATGCGTAGTGCCCATGGTACTAAAATACTTTTCATCAGGAATTTTCATTATGGGGGAAACGTGAGACTGAATTTTCGTTCAAGGCTTAAATTTTGACTTTTGAAAATATTCGATAAAGAACAGGGATCTGCAAGGGAATGGGTGATTTGTTGTTTTAGAAGAAATAAAATGAAAAGATAATCCAAAAAAAAAAAAAAACAATATTATATCTGCCATCATTGCAATATAAATCTTAGTATTTCCACATGCCTCAAATTTTTGTATATACATATATTGTGTGCGCACAAACACACAAAATCATCTATCATTTAAATACAAAAGTACGAACATATTTTGTTCTGTAAGTATGAGATAAATTCTTTTAAGATGCATTAAGCATTCTTCATAGCATGCCGAATGTATTTATAAAATCAAACAATTAGGGGGTAGCAATTCTTTACAAATGTATGCATACAATGTAATATTTTATATGATAATTTACAAAATATGGGTAAACGCAAATTTTATATAAAAATTTCAAGAATTTTAATGATTTTCTACATAAAAAACTTTAATTTCTTCTTTCACCCTATCACTATTACTACAATGCATCCAAGAATTTATAAGTATACATTAGATGAATACTTTTGGTAAGTTTTGTTATAATTCGACAAAAATTGCAACGCATGGAACATTTTGAGTTTTGGTTTCGAGGAAAATTTTTGATTCTGAGAAAAACAGTTTTTTTTTATTTTAAAGGAAATTAACTTATTTTTTTTTAAAAAAAAATTAAAGATATAAATATGAATTTGAAATTGAAAAACACTAATATCATACAAATATAAGATAGATGCAGAATATATATACTTAAGGTTCTGCAATATTTATTGAAACAGTCACATTGACACGTGGTATATACAGTGATAAAAATTGAAGTAAGCTAGAACTTTCTTATAATATCTGAAGTAAATTAGCAGAATGTATTTCATTGTTTTATCTCAACCAGATAGTATATTATATATTTCATTAATCATGATGAGTAAAAATAAAGTATTTCAAAGGGATTAAATTACAAAAATTCAATGCTTTCGAGGAAGGTTTCATTTTTTAGAACAACAGCTATTATTATTCTAAAGGAAAAAACTTAGTTTTTTTAAAAACAATTAAAGACATTCATATAAATTTGAAAAACACTAATATCATAAAGATAAGATAAAAATAGAATATATGTATAAGATTCTGCAATATTTATTGTAACAGTCACATTGACATGTAATATATATAGTGATAAAAATTGAAGCAAGCAAGAACATTCCAATAAAATATAAAGTAAATTAACAAAATGTATTTCATTATTATTTCATCAACCAGGTAATATATTATATATTTCATTAATCACAATGAGTAAAAATAAAGTATTTCAATACAATTAAATTACAAAAATTGTAAAAAATAACAAATCTAATTACACATAACAAGAAAACTGTTTGCTAAGTCTGATAAAAAAATTTAAAAAGCACCGGCACTATAGGCTGCATTTGTATTCGTGGCATTTCTTTTCCTTTTTTGTTTTGTAGAAATATTCTGAGAAATGCGTCGTTTATCTTGTCTTTCTGCAATAGTCAAAGAAAAACTGTCATTTAGACATGAGTCCTCTTTCGCTTCAAGAGATTTTACATAGCCCAAATTGTGTTTTTCGATGGCCTCCGTTACTGCTATTTCCAGCCTCCTTTTGGAGACGAATACCTCTTTTGGGCATTTTCGCCAAATGCAGCTATGCAGACTTTCATTCGAATTTTGCGTCTTGCCTGCTACGCATCTTTCAAGAATGGTGTCTGAAGCTAAACGTTGATAAACAGGCATAATTTTCTCCACTACTTGTGGCGACAAGTAAGTTTTCATGGAATTGTGTGACCCTGGGGTCTCACCTTTGGATATAGCTCTTTTATAGAAACACCATGATCATTCCTCTTCAGGACACTTACCATGCATAGGCTTTTTGTCAGTTGACGAGCAATGCATCAGGCTGACATATACAGCAGTTTTCGTTTTATCGGTATCAGGGACATTATCTTTTATTGCCTTTCTATAGTTATTTTGCAACTTTGTGATGTTTTTATCTGCAAGGCTTCCCTGCTTACGCCCACCAAGAGTCACTTTTTTCACCTTCCATTCTTTCACTTTGTTACGTAACGATGTGCCTAGCCTCTTTGCAATATGATTCAGGCACTCTTCCTTTTCGATTTTTATATCAGAACCATATATTTTATTGTCCGACAAAAATTGAAAAGTTTTTGAGTCACCATCACTCAGCATGGAAACGAATCTCATTTGGCAATCACTAATTGATCGCCTCCACATAATTAGTGCAGCGTGCATCTCCATGGCTCCAGAAGTTCCATCGAAATTTTTGTCACACTCATCCGCATGTCCTTTTTGCCATATGTGGAACACCGCACTATCGACTCCCACATCTCGACCAGCAACTACACAATTAGGACAGTATTTCGACAATACTTCAAAGTCAAGGACAAGTCCACTAAGGATATCGATGATTATTCCTAATCCTAGGTTAGATGTATGTCCTCGCTTTTGCCAAGTACCGTCATATGATACACTGACATCAATTATTTCCTGATTTTTAGAGAAGCATCAACTTTTACGTGAGCTTCTCTAGCAGCTTGACGTGACATTTCGAGCATTTTTTTCTTCACCTCTTTGTTTTTCACGGAAAAGTTGTGCATGCATTTGGCAAATGTTTTTCGGTCCATTGTTGGCATGTTGAGCACAGATGAAAACCTTTCCAAAGCAGCATGCCCTCTGCCTATGGATAGGAAGGCACTCACCAATTTGCTGTTTATATCATGTGAATTTTTGGCCTCTTCTTGGAAACTTGAAAAAACACTTCCATATAGCTTTCATGACATGATTCGCATAAAAGTTCCATCTTTGTAGAATACCCCATGGAATGGTGTTGTTTTATAACAAGGGTACAGTTTGTACAATATTTACAAGGAACTTTCTGCAATAGTTCAGAAAACACAGCATTGTGGGTGAAAATATAGCTTGCCTCAGGTTGGGAAGATGTACTCGGTTCAGACAATGTATCTCTCTGCAATACCATACTATTACTGTTTTTTTCATCAACAGTTTTAGAAGATTTCTGCCATCGCTTCTTGCTATTTTCAGCCAACATCTTTCTCCTTTTGGTAGGACGACCTTTAGGTTTTCTATATCTCGATGATATAAGATCCTTTATAAAAATTTTAAATAACAAAAGCAATTTAAAATGAACTTTAGTTCTGAAAAGAACTTTTTGTTTTGGTAAAATCAATATAAAGTTTGAATAAAATTGAACGAAAAATGCAAACGCAAGTTCGAACGAATTGTAAACAAATAATGCCGATTTAGGTCTCAGATACAGTTAAAACAAATTGTTGCCATCCAGACCTTGATAAATTAACATTTAAAAATAAAAATTAGAGAGGCTATGTCTACAGTAAATAAAATTCGTACTGTCAAAGTACATGACAGCTTTGTCAGCATGACATCAGAATGTAAACAAAGGGGCGTGGTCATGGATGACTGAATCGGAACTACCCCATAACTCAGTAAAAAATGCATGAAACCAAAAAAATTTTTGCGTTTGATAGAGGCTAATATAATACTAAAATAAGCCAAAAAAAATTTTCGATGTTTTAGTCAATTTTCCACATTTTAACTGTCCACTGTAGCCTTAAACGTTTGTTTGAACTGGGTGTAATAAATATAGGACAGTCCGATTACACTTCGCCCCTTATTTTAGTAGATTGCCCAAATAAAGACCCTCGTCCGTGTGTTGATTATCGTCGATTGAACGAGATAAATCGAGCTGAATTTTTCCTTTTGCCAAATATGGAAGAGATAGTAGAAAAAATGAGTGCGGCTCCTATGTAACTGTGATGGATTTGTCGAAAGATTATTTTCAGATTCCGCTCACGCCGAGAGCTCAGAGATACGCGCAGCTTTCGTTACTCCATTTGGCACCTATATCCCCAAGAAAATGATGTTCGGGTTAGTATGTGCGCCCTATTATTTTTGCAAATTGATGGCCCAAGTTTTAGAGGGGTTGGAGCAGTTTGCATTGCCGTACATAGACGATACAGCCATTTTTTCCCAAGGGTGGAAAGATCACGTAAAGCATATCGACATAGTTTTAGGAAGATTGAGAAAGGCGGGTCTAAAAGTGAAACCCTCTAAATGTAAGTTTGCTCAAGAGGAAGTCTTATTTCTAGGGTATCGAATTGGTTCAGGGAGTAGGTCTCGAGTGATCTGAAGATAAAAGCTATAGCAGATTTCCCGCGGCCCACCACTAAAACACAGGTACGATCCTTTCTCGGTCTAGTGGGGTACTACTCTCGTTATATCCCAAATTACAGAACAATAGCTTCACCCTTGACCGACGCACTGAAAGGGAAAATTAAGAAAGAGAAGATCACTTGGGATGAGAAATGTGGGAAAGCGTTCGAGGAGCTAAAAGCCAAACTCGTCTCCCAACCCATATTGTTTGCCACGGATTTCCTCCTGCAAATGGACGCGAGTGAGGTGGGTTCTGGGGTTGTTTTATCGCAAAGAATAGAGGGGGAAGAACACCCCATCGTTTTTCTAAGCAAAAAATTTTTAAAGCGGAGCGAAAATACAGCACGCTGGAAAGGGAATTAGCTGCGATAATTTTTGGTCTAAAGCGATTAAAGCATTATTTAGACGGGCAAAAATTTATTATAGAAACCGACCACAACCCTTTAAGGTACCTAAACAAGATGGGGAGTACTAATCCTAGGTTACAAAGATGGGCGTTGAGTTTACAGCCGTTTAATTTTGAAATCAAACACAAACCTGGGAGGCTCCATGGAAGCGCGGACGGCCTAAGTAGATTGGAATAAGTAGTTTGTGGATTTTTCTATTAATTATTATATATATATTTAAATTACTATTTTATTGGTATGTGTGTGAGTGTATCTGTGTACATTGTGGAAGAAAATGGATGTTAGTGAAAATCTCTGATGTCTCTTAGTCAACCGTAGGCCAACAGATGTTTACTTCTGTAGTCATGCGCGATTAAGTGTAGGTGGTTAGTAAGAGTTTGGCATTTGACGCATTTTGTTTAAAAATTGTAATTTAAAGGTGAAATGTAACTTTGAGAAAAAGAGAATGCCAGATTCGGATTTTAAGATCTAATTGTGTGAAGTGTACATTTTTTTTTGAAATTTTGATTCATGTATTATGTTATTTTTTGATTGTGTTTAATACCGGGGTATGCTGCCCTGATCATTCTCATTGATGGGACGATCTTTATGTGTGTGATTTCTAAGAACTGAATCCAACTAGGACCAGAGCAGTCCCGTGAAATGGACCTTTTTTAGGGGGAAGGATGTTGTGACGTTCTCCTTTCGAAACGAGTTTCACTCTTTCAGGACAATACTAGACAGAGTTTTAGGTGCACGTGCAGCTGGGGTTCATTATCGCTTATTTAGCGTCTGGACTTTGGCGCCAGTTAGACTAGGCAAACAACTGTTTGACTATTCTACTGTGGACGAGATCGCTTCCGAGGCAGCTGACTGTCGCCTTACATACACAACGGCGAATTGTCCTCAAAGGCGGTAAAACGACAACAGTGGGCCGAAGGGGTTCGGCCGGCGGAGCATGTGTCGGACACCTGCTGGTGTGTGAAGAAATCGGGTGAGTGGACGATTGGCGGATTATGGACCAATGGGCTCTAATGAGTTGAGGTTCAAGGATCGACTCATATGGGCCCACCAATGAGAAAACGTGAGGGGGAGAAATGGACTGTCCCTGATGTTTTAAAAGGCTGGAAAAACCGGGAGAAAAAAAGGAAGGATAACGAGAAAAAGAAGAGAAAGAGCTCGAAAAGACGAGGGCTGGTCGTTTTAGGAAGCGGAGAGGGGAATCCCAGAGTTTTTTGTTCCGTGATGCTGACCAGGAATCCAAAACGCGAATGAGAAACGACTTGCGGACTGGACCGAGACAAGCTGTGGAGTGAGCGACTTCAAAACGGGGCTACCATACTTGTTGGTATTTTATCAATGCGAGTAGTAGTATCACGGAATGATAATCTACTTGTTCGGTATATGACATGAAAGAAAATAATTTTTTTTTTTGCATAAGGTTCAATTAGAAAGACAGAAAGTAAGCTCAAACATAGAAATAAAACAAATAAAAACTGGTTATTAATAAAAAAAAAATTGACACCTAAGCTCTTAAAAAGTATTTATAAGGCCCTTCTTGTATTCAATTTAACTAACAATTTCCACACGTTTTATAAAAGAATTATATTAGAATATGAACTTATACGCTGACAATATCTGCAATTTGTAATATGCTTCAAACAAAAAAAAAGCAAGATTTTCCGTTGAAAGCTAAAAACACAAATACCTTTAGATCTCTTTTTATGAGTCTAATGCAGGGTTACGCAGACTTTTCAAAGGTACCGGCTATTTCTATTTTTTCAAGGTGTTGCCGTCCATTCAGTGTCAGTGGCGAACACGGGGGGGGGGTCCACGGATTCGCACCCTTCCCATAGCCCTTGTTTTTTTCCCGATTGATTATAATCCCATGTATATAGTACGTAAAATTTAATTAAGTATTTGTTACTAATAGCTTTTTATTAATTAATGCTAATTATTTATTTAGTAATTTTTTTTACTGTTTTTCTCAATAATCTGCAAAATCAATATATATATATACACTGGTGTGCAAAAATTAAGGTCGAAGTCGAAAAATTGGCAATCAGCTGAACGAAGAGGCAGAGTGGACAGAAAGACCAATCAGGAGATTAAGTAAGGTGATGTACGGTAGCACATGCGCGCAGATATGCAGGTAGACGTAATGGGGGAGTGTCTGAGTAGTATAAAGCATGTTGTCCGTGTAAGATCAGTATTTCTGGCAAAGAGATTGCACGCCGTATAGCAGTTAAAATCACACCGAGTTGCTGCCTCAGCGAGAAATGGCGAATAATCAATCTGTTAGACGACATCTGGATGCTTTTACCCGAGGTCGAATCATTGGGAAGTTGGAGGAAGGCCGCAGTGTGACAAATGTGGCTGCAGAGTTCGAAATTGCTCGCAGCATCGTTTCACGACTTTGGAGACAATTTCAAACTACAGGAACAGCTATCCGGGGGTTCAGTAGTGTCGTCCACGAGGAACCACACCCACAGATGACCGGTACATTGTCTTACAGGCCAGAAGAAACAGGCGGCAGACAGCGGGAGAAATCGCTAGACACACGACACAGGCGACTGGACGACCGATATCGCGTTTTACCGTGGCCAGAAGACTGCACGGTGGTGGTCTGTTTGCACGACGCCCTGTACGGTGGGTACCTTTAACGCCTGCCCATCGGAGAAGGCGTTCTCTGTGGTGCCGGGAACACCGGAATTGGAGAGACAATGAATGGGGACGAGTACTCTTTACAGATGAGAGCAGATTCAGTTTGAGTAGCGATTCTCATCGCATACTCATCTGGAGAGAGCGGGGAAGCCGCAATCATCCCTCGAACATCATTGAAAGGGACAGGTATGGAGGTCGCGGTATTCTCGTTTGGGAGGCATCATGCTTGGTAGTCGTACATACCTTCACATCTTCGACGCAGGTTCAGTCAACGGTACCCGTTATTGTAACGAGATTCTTCTTCCATATGTGCGTCTTTTTAGAGGCGCTATGGGTCTGCAGTTCCTTTTCATGGACGTCAATGCACCATGTCATCACACAGTAGCTGCCGAACAGCTCTTAGAGAGTGAAAATATTGAACGTATGGATTGGCCGGCACGATCTCCGGATCTCAATCCCATCGAGCATGTATGGGATTTTCTAGGCAGACGCTTGGCAGCTCGTACCTTACCACCAGTAACGATTCGGGAGCTTCGATTGGCGCTGCAAGACGAATGGGCAGCAATGCCTCAACAACTCATTGACACCCTCATTCTCAGTATGGGAAGACGCTGTGAAACCTGCCTAGCAGTCAGGGGAGATCATATCAACTACTAAAGACCGGATGTTTCTTGCTGGACACCCATCACAGGGATGCTTCGACCTTCAGTCGCATTGCGCTCTATGCTACTTTTTCAATCAAGCTTCTTTTTATCCCTCTGATTTCTTTTTTAGTAAGTGTTGCTTACATATTACACATGTCCTTACGTATTGGGGATCTTACGGTATTAAATGTGTTGATTTGGAAAGCTTTGTACAAAGTTATACTGAAAAAACCGTCTCGTCCTTAATTTTTGCACACCAGTGTATATATATATATATACACTACAACACAGGCTTAATTAAATCGTTTATGTTTGGCTTGAATAAAACTGAAATTAAAACTATGACAGATATTTTAAGCAGATATAAATTTCGAGATTCTCATGGTATGCATATGATTCGAGACCTTAATAACTATTTAGTACAAAAAATGAATATTAAATTAGATGCAAGTGAAAATTACTCTACAGAATATTGTTCATTATTATTTATGAATAAATCCTTTAACAAAATTAATTTTTCAAGTATATTTCAAAAATATCAATCCTTTTTTTCCTATTAAAAATATTATTATTAAAAAGGCTTTCAAATACAACAAGAAATTTGGTAGATTTATATTTAATTATAATCAAATCTCGGAGCTCCTAAGTTCTGAATCATGTAGATGCAATCTATATCGAGACTATATTGATGATTATCATCAGCACGTTGTCACAGGAGACCTTAGCATCGTGAAAGATGATTTGTTAAGAAATTTTATGGAAAAGGGTACGGGTTTTAGACTTATGATCACAAAAAATAAATCTAATGTTATGAAACAAATCATAAAAGATTTAGATAAATTTTACCTTAAAATGGCAATTAAATACGGAATGCCAATTGAAGCATTCAATCAATTTAGATCTTATGTGGCAACAGAAATTCGGGAATTAGATTTTACTGTTGAAAATGAAATTATGTATAAAGATCTTAAATCATCAATAGTAAATATCCAAAATGACTTCGTTATTACATATGTTGATAAAGTCTCTGCTAATTATGCCATAATTTGTAAATATTTTTACAGTAAAATATTAAGTAACCACATTTTAAATAATAATTCATTTCAAAAATCAATTCACAATAATAGAGAAGATGATAATCGTCTTTTAGCTTTGAACAAAAGACTGAATATTCATCTAAATAATATTAAATATCCAAGTATTTTTTTAACACCAAAATTTCATAAAAGCCCTATAAAATTCCGTAGTATCACTAATGGATACAATACATATATCACGAAGTCTGGGAAGATCTTGCAATCTCTTCTTCAAAATCTAATTGATAATTTACAAAACACGGCAATTATTAAAAATAGCTTAGAGATTGCTAGAGTTACTAAGGATATGTTGATTTTTTCTATGCATGGTTTTGATTTCGAGGACCTTTTTAATTCTATAGATATTGACGATATGATTAAGGTTCTTCAGTTAATTTATGATAAATATGAATTATATACTTCAATGAAAAAAGAAAAAATTAATATTCTTGTTAACCTCATTTTAAAAGAAAATTTCATTATATTTGATCATAATCTTTATAAACAGATCAAAGGATTACCTCAGGGTGGTCCAGCTAGTAATTTTTTAGCGAACCTATATTTACATTTTTTTGAAATAGATCATGTTATAAATGATTCTTACTTAATTTATCGTTATATAGATGATATAATAATTTTTGGTAAAAATAGTGAATACAAACCAAATATTACATTCTACCCTGATTATCTCAAGCTCCTTAAAACTAACTTCAACTCTAATAGGGTGGAATTCTTGGATTTAGACTTGCATCTTATTAACAATAATGTAGTCAGTAACATTTTTGACAAAAGAGATTCGTTTAAGTTCCATATAATTAAAATTCCTGTATGGAACAGTAATTTTCATATATCAATTTACAGAAATATCATTTTGAATTTTTATTTAGAAATGATAACTTAACTACCCACAAAATAGATAAATACAATAATATAAAAAAAAAATTTTCAATGTTGTTTAGATCATGAATACCCTTTTAATTTCTTGAGATCTTATATTCATCACAAATACATTAACCGTCTTGCTACTTCGAATTCCAAATCCACCACACAACAATAGGTTTTCAAAGTCAGCATGTTAGTGGTCTTGCTGTGAAGATTATATCATAACACTCATATCACAGTTTACATTTTTTCCACACACATCTTAAACATCTTACACATTTTTGACAACCAACCAAATTAGAGCCTAGCAAATTTACATTTTTGACAATCAACCAATTCAAATTTTACCATATTTGATTGTCGTCATTCTATACTTGTCTTTGCTGGCTGGTTTAAAAGTCAGCTCAAAATATGTGTTTATGTTTTTTCGAATTTTTTAACTTGGTGAATAATTGTCTTTCATTAATGGCAAGATGCTTGTTTCTCTTCGTAAAAGCTTTGTGAGTAAAGAAATTTTGTTAAATTATTTTTGAAAGATACTTTTCTTATGTAATTGTTCTAGTATTTTTCTACTTTTCTTACATAATTATTTTGTGATTTTTCTGCATTAAGAGTTTGGGAGAGTTTGTTACATAATAGTAGTGATTGGTTTTATCATGCTCTCTGAGTTATACTTTCTCTGAAGCTTTGTTTATTTTATTTGGTTTTCCTACCGAGTTGCAAAGGGGGAAGGTTGGCGCCTTCAAACTAGTTTAACCCCACTTATTCGGTCCTAAGTCCGAAATTGCTTTCTGACTCGCTAGGTTCTTCTTTTTTGTACTTCTTTTATTTCTCTATAATTTTGTTTTTCATGTTCAGCTTTTTATATTTTTATTACTCTATTTCTTTTTATTTTCATTATATATTATTTATTGTTTTTGACATATAATACATATTTCTTTCATATATATATATATATATATATATATATATATATATATATATATATATATATATATATATATATATATACAGTCAGGTCTCGTTTTATGCGGTAGATACGTTCTACCGAAAACGCATATAAAAAAATCGCATTAAAAAGACATTACTTGAATGGAAAAAGTAGAGATACGTTCCTTAATTTTCTAAAATCGCATAAAATCAAAACAACTAGTTAAAATTAACTTAAAACCGCATAAAAAAAATTGCAGAAATGAAAAGAAATAGGCTGCATGATAAATTACTTCGAATGTCTGAAAGAAATTCATACAAAAGCTTAAAAAAACACTTGTATTCAAACCTTAATCCATTTTATTTTATCGAAAAGTAATACACATAGTTTTACATTTTTAATCATTATCGCTATCTGATAATGGTTTGCACCGTTTGCGAAGTGGTTCCAAATCACCATCAGAAGAGACTGTCTCTGCAATAGATATTTGCGGTAAAGGCCACGGATTTTCACAAACTTCATTCTCGTTCTGTGTAGTTCTTCCTTTTCTGACAATGTAATCAGTAATTAAACTTTGCGATGAGAATTCTTTTATTTTTTTATATAGTTCACGATATCCAGACATGCAGTTCTGCAGCTCACGTTGTAATTTAGAGGCTCGTTCAGAATTGGGGTCATTAATAAGAAAATGATTATCTAATTTATTGCTAAGTTGAAGACTTTCTTGAATTAATTTTCCAGTGAGGGGAGTTGATTTGTCTTCCTCATTATTATCACCTTCTAGACCTACGACGCCGTCTACAGTTAGATCTAAAGTTAAATCAATAATATCATTGTCACGTAATGCATCACCCACAAGCAATTCATCTAATTTATACCATCGTGGCTGAAAAAGGTATTAAAACCATCTCCTCCAATTTCATGTGCCAAAAAAAAATTAATTATTTTATCTGATAGTGTTGATGTTTGAGTGGTTGTATTGTCTGTCACACATACTGGCCAAATCTTTTTCCAAACGGCATTTAAAGTTCGTCTTATTTGAGCGGAAGCAGATGCAACATGAATTAAACAATCAAAAATAGAAAATTGTTTCCACTCATCTTTTACTGTTAAGGACTCATTTTCTAGTTTATTCAAGATGAATTTGTACGTTGTCTTAATATAATATTTTTTTAAAGTTGAAATTATGCCTTGATCTAATGGCTGAATAAGGCTTGCTGTATTGGCCGGAAGAAATACTAGTTGAACATTTGGATGTTCTAATTGTGGATGACTTGCTGCATTGTCAACAATTAATAAAACTTTAAAATCGAGAGATTTTTCCTTCATATAGGCTTCCACTTCTGGTACGAAACAATTATTGAACCATTCTGTAAAAATAGCTGTTGTCATCCAGGCTTTCGGGTTAGCCATCCAATGCACGGACAGTTGTTTTAAATCTTTACCTTTAAGGGCGCGTGGTCTAAGAAATTTATTTATTAATAGAGGTTTCAACATCCGATCTCCTGATGCATTGCTACGAAGTAATAAGGTGACTCGATCTTTACTTGCTTTATGTCCACTTGCAGTTTTTTCATCCTTTGTGATATAAGTACGGTTAGGCAATTTTTTCCAATAAACTCCTGTTTCACACACACACATCAGCGTTAAATACTTCATCGGCAGAATAGTCCCCATCTTCAATAATTTTCGCTAGCTCCTCTGGAAATATTTTTGCTACTCCTTCATCTGCTGTCGCACTCTCCCCTGTTATCTTAATATTATGAAGTGCATTTCTTTTTAAGAACCCGGTTAGCCATCCTTTGCTAGCTGAAAATTCTTTTCCAGCTTGGGAAGTGGAAGTTGATGGTTCTGACTGTTTCATTGACTTATACAACTGAAGAGCTTTTTCTTGGATTAAATAACCACTTACAGGAATCCTTCTTTGAACTTGTTCCTCAATCCAAATTGCGATGGCTCTTTCCGTTCTTTCTAATAATACATCCCTTGTGTACGATGCAAATTTGGTGCTTAATTTTGTACCAGAAATGACCAATTTTCTTATTGCAGCTTCATTCTTTTAATTGCTCTGACAGTAGATTGGCCTAAATTAAAATGTTTTCCAATAGCCGTAGATCCTTCTCCTTTTCCTAAGTGATCTAAAATTGCAACTTTCGTTTCCAACGAAATTGACTGTCTTTGGTGTTTTTTTTTTTTTCTCCATTGGGCCAAATAAAATATTAGATAAGAAACTTTAAAAATTACACTTACGATTTTCTAATGAAAAATAAAACTTTACGACACTCTCTTTAAATCCAGAAATCAAAATTTGCTGCTTATTGTATTGCAACTTAAATTCGCCGCTTATTAAAGTGAAACTTTTATAAAAATGAACGAGGCACCGCAAAGAGAAAATATAATTTCGAAATAATGATATCGTATCGGTATACTACTGAAATAACGAATGCGAATCTAAGACTGTCGCAGCCGAGCCGCAGACGTAAGCACCAAAAAGATACGGAAATTCTCGGAATACTACGATCTACGCCTCGGTATAAAAAAAAATAATTATAATAACAAAAATCTAGAAATGTTTTGAATACAAACCGCAAATGTTTGAAATACAAACCGCACAACTTCAAAATCGCATAAAAAAAGTCCGCATAAAAAGAGACCTGACTGTATATATATATATGTGGCATGCAGCCAAAAGCAAAAAACACAGTCTTTCGCGTGCAGGCGCAGCTAATGAGAACTGAAACTGTGGAAACTTTTGAACTAGTGAAAGTAGAACCAAAACTTTTAAGAGAGAGAAGAGAGAACGAGAGAGGTGGGCGAGCAGGCGTTACCTTCTGCATATCATCGTCAAACTTATCTGTTAAAAACTACCTTTTAATTAATTTTTGTTTAATGTTAAATAAACCATAAGAAAGAGAAACGTATTGGACCCCTTTGTTGTCTCCACATATATATATATATATATATATATATATATATATATATATATATATATATATTATAATGCTTGGCTGCGTATTGGGGTATGATACGAGAATGGTAGACATTCGACGAGCGCGCGACTCGCCTCCCCTTGAATACATTTTGTGTACGCCACTGTTCAGTATCATAAGTGTGGTGAGAGGTAAAGAAAAGGTCCACAAAATTTATTATAACTAAATAGTAAATTCGGAATATGCATACTTACCTACAGAACTAAAATAAAAAAGCTATCACGTGAAAAGCTTTTACGTGATTACGACTTGCTTTTTCATGGGGTTCACCTATGTAACGGCCTGTTTTTTAAGCATTTTTAGGAAATCTAGTAAAATGATAGAACTTTACGTTTATTATCATTTATTTATATATATCTCAAGAGTATGTATATAAACTTTTAGCCAAAAATAT
The DNA here is from genome assembly GCA_019973935.1 of Trichonephila clavipes. Classification (NCBI taxonomy): domain Eukaryota; kingdom Metazoa; phylum Arthropoda; class Arachnida; order Araneae; family Nephilidae; genus Trichonephila; species Trichonephila clavipes. The sequence continues at coordinate 28,970 of BMAU01008557.1, forward strand.
CTAATAGAAGGTGAGTTATAGCGCTCTGAGCACATCCGCCTCGAAAAAATGGACGCTCACTTCCTCCACGATTCCGGCTGTGATTGGCTTATCTGAAATTTTAAAAAAAATTAACGGCGTTTTAATCTATATAAGCTTAAATGCCCCAAATGAACCATACTCAATTGAAAATATCAAAAATTTTATTTTTGGTAGACCTCTGAAGAAAAGTTTTGA
>BMAU01008558.1:0-33032 GCA_019973935.1 Trichonephila clavipes
ATATATGATGAATACACATTTGTAAAATAAAACTGGGATTTCTGCAATTTATTATATTTTTAATTAACAATAACATAAAAGTCATTTCAATATTTTAATGTATGCAAATTTTAATCCTTATCTTTATATTTTTCTGTTGAATGATTTTTTTTTGCTATAAATCAACATAACAACTTGCAATGAGGGAAAATACCCTCACTACGTCAGCATTTGCACACATAATACACATTCAATCAGTGGTGCACACAAGGGAAAGGATTCTTGGGTCCAGACCCCTCAAAGCACTTGATTTTTTTTCGATTGATTATAATCCCATATATATATGTGCATAAGTAATATATATATGCATAGTATTATATATATGCATAGTTTGTACAGTAAGTAACTGTAATTAATAATTAATTTTATTAAGGCTAATTATTTATTGAATAATTAATTTTTTAATGTTTTTGTTCCCGAAAATCAAAAGAATGTGTTAGGTGGCGAATTGGAGTATAGGAGAATAGTGGACTTTGACCCTGGACCCCCTCCTTGAAAAGTTCCTGTTTGCGCTGCTGCATTCAATCAATAAAAAAAAATATATTTTTCTTAAAGTGTGCTGGCGAAAGTGTTTCTCTAACCATTTTCTATTCAAACTTAATTTTTAATATTTTCCGTTCCTTTAGTATTTCATCCTTTAAATGCATATTCGTACATATCTATAAATGATAACTATATCTTTCTATTCAGTTATTGCAAAGATGTATTGCCAATTAATTTTGTCTTTTAAAACAATTTACATGAGTACAATTAGCTGATAATTAATAATATAAGTAATTTTATAAGCAAAAAATTTTAACACTTAGAAATGTATTATTAATTCCAGTACTAGAACCCTACAAATTTTATTTTATTCTTAAATATTAACACAGTAATAATTCATAATCATCATCATAACTCGTTATATATTGCAAAAAATCTCTACCTTTTGCTTCTGAAATACTATTATATTAAAAATTTTGTGTAGTTTTTGAAAAAAAATTACACCTGTGGAAAAACGGATCATAAATTTTGGTTTTTAAATAATTTTCTCGTAAGTATAGAGAATTTTTCTAAAGGCATAACAATAGCTTAAATATAAAAAAAAATCGGGGAAGGGGGTGCATTTTTTTTAAGGATCATATATTTGGAAAACTTGCTCCAGAATTTCTGATCTGAAAACCAATTAGGTTTCAAGAAATTTTAATTTTCTGAGTTTTGATTTTAGTTTCAGTTTCCTTTTAAAACATTTTTGCATTCCTAGATTGAATTAATTAAAAATATTTTTAACACAATCCATTATTTCGTTTAAAATGGCCATTAACTGCAATTTTAATTTCTAAAATCATTTCTGTTTGCTCATGTTTTTAAGCTTTTGAGTTTTCTCACATTTACTTAATTAAGATTGATTTAAAGACCAATATATTTTTTGCCACATAGTTTATTTAATTTAAAAGATCTTAACTTAGTTCTCATGAATTTTGTTTTCCTTTTGAAAAATGCCATGACCAAAATGTACGCAGTCTACTGTGAGAAATAATACTTGAAAGGGATGGAATATGACTGAAAATGGTAAATCTAAAATCCAGCTTTCAGGTGATATTACAATTAGACTACAGAATACAAATGTTGCAGAATGAACTAACTATTTCCCTGATGTACCACAAACTACATTATAATAAATATATTGTAGTAATACATTAAAGTATTTTAAAGTCATGCAACAAAAACTTAAACTTGCTTAACTGCCACGAAGGGGAACTGAGAAAAAAATAGATATTATTTATACAAACTTGGTGATTTCTGGATTACGTTTGTATCACTACTATTTTCTGTATAAATATTTTGCATTTAAAAGTCTTGTGAATATATAAGGTTCTGATAAAACTGAATAAATGATCAAATTAACAATTGTTAACACAATATTATTGCGAATAATATTTTGAATTAAAAAAGATATTTTCAGTCATATTTATTTCAAGTGTAGAATTTTCATGTAGAACATAAGTTGGATAGTAACATATAAAAAAATTAAAGCTTTACATGCATAGGAATTTTTTTATGCCTTTACAAGTTTTAAATGTGTGTTTCTCAGATTTTTAATTTTGAAGATTAGAGTGTATTCTAATCCCTGAGGCGTTTTTCCTGTACAAGATAGTCTTGAAATATCTTGTAAATATTCCCTAACATATATATGTTCTATAAAAGTTCATATGGATTTAGGTCTGAGAGCTCTAGTTAGTTTTTAAAAATATCTTAATGTAATATTAAAAAAAAATTGTGTTTTTCCAGAGGTTCAGCCATACAAATAATTATTAAAATTCAACAAGGAGATATATTTTAAATTTTATACTGTTTGTTTGCAATAATCTAAGAAATATACATCACTTATACAATAATTAAATATTTTTAATAATTTAGCATTTTAGAAAGGTTTTAAAAACTTTAAAACTGTTCAATGCTTTAAAATTGTGAAATAATGGCTTGTCAAACTAACCTATTGTTTTCAGAATCAATATAATAGTATAATCTGAATATAAAACAAAAATTAATTTTACTGTGACAAAACTGTTTAGGACGTCTACTTATACTGTAAAAGAATGACAGATAAATATGTAACATAGTGGCATTCAAAAACACATTCATCATAAGTAAAAATTCTGTCCCGCTACTAATTCCAATGCATTTTCCAAACTGTAGCTAAAAACAATTATATGTTTATTAGGCCAAAAGTTATTTATATTTAGATACATTTTTCTTTATTAAGTACATAATGAATAATGGCAAGATAATTTGTAAAATCCTAAAAGATTTTAATGGAGAAAAAAAGCCAGACATAATTTTAGATAGGTAGAAATTTCATTATATAATACACAAATGTGCATGTTTTAAAACAAATAAGTTGGTTAAGAAAATGAAATTTACTAAAAATTTCCTGAATAAAGTAAATCAGATTTCATCCTCAAATACATATTATTGTAAGAAAATGTTTTATTCAATTTACAATCAATTACAAATCAACTTTTATAAAAAATAATTTTAACAGGTATAAATAGCAAAAATATCAAAGGAGTATAAGAAAGACACATACATGTCGATTACAGAAATGCCACAGTGTGATATTTTTCAAAACACGGCACTACACACAGTACAACATTACAGTATTTGCATTGAAAACGAGTTTCTCTTCGAATACGTTTTCCATTATCATTTATCTTAAGGTTGCATACCTCACATTTTCGCGATGTTTTTTTTTTTTGAAGAGTCTTTTAATAGTCTACACTCCTGCAAAGAGAAGTCTGAATTCAAAGCTATAAAAACTTACTATTCCCAACAATGACATTTATACCTTTATTTTTAATAATCTATGAATGCGTTAAACTATTAGATTGTTATGGCGACTGTTTAATATTAAATGCGAAAAAAACGAATAAATTTCAAACTGAAATTTTTAAATTGATTGTTTCAAAAACTGTAATCGATATTCTCATAACTTTTACATATTGCCGTTTTAGCATCTCAACCATCTATCTACTATGTAAAAATATATTACAAGTTCATTAAATGTTTCAGCATATTTTTAAACATAACATGCAGTTTTCAACCAAATTGTGAGGCTCCGGTAGCCTAATGGTTAAGGTAAGGGACTCGTAGCGGCCGTGTCATGAGTACGACCCCAGTACCTGTAAACTTGTGGGTTCTTTTCTGATCGTATTCGCATTGTGAATTGAAAATAGTTGCAGACAGGGTTTTGTCCCACTGTTTATTCCACACCTTCTATGGGACATTTCTTAAAATAAAGAATATATTGAGATGTTACAAGATTACGATACATCGTTCAGCCGTGTCTACTTTTCACGACCCCGGTATTTTCTTCCCACCGCTCTCTCTCCCCCGTTCCGACCTTTTTCCTCTGTCGTTGCCAGATCCTCTTCTCTATCTCGTCTCTCGTTCGACCTGTTGCCAGGTGCAGGCAGCGGTTCCTTACACGCCCCACCTAAGAGTAAAATTTGCCCCTTGTGGCTGATTTTACGATATCAGACACCAGGAACAGAAAATTCACAAACAGAACACACAATAATTGCAAAAGTCTTCATGATTGTTCCAGTGAAAGTTCCTTAATACAAACACATGAAATAATATTAATAGTTCACCCAATTGAAATAAGTGACTATGTTCCCAGAAAGATCTAAACTGTAATGGGATTGCAAACAGAAACATAGAAAACACATTATACAAAAAAAACACTAAATATATACAATACAGTCCTTATCTTAATCTAGACAATACAGTCCTTATCTTAATCTAGACAATGCATCTGCACTCCTATGTTGTATACCTGGCCTGTGAGTAATGGAGTGATTCCATCTCTGTAACGCCAGTGCCCAACGGGTTAGCTTGGGACTTTTTGGAGTGGTTTGATTTAGGTACTTAAGGGGATTATGATCAGAAATGATCTCCACCTTGGCACCGTAAATCCATTTGTCGAATTTATTCAATCCGTATAACACTGCCCAGGCCTCTTTCTCGATACTTGCCCAGTTCTTTTGCGTAGCATTGAATTTTTGACTAGCAAAAGCTATTGGCCTGTAAATTCCTTCAGTATCTTGCTGTGTCAGACAGCAACCAACCCCATAATCTGATGCATCACAATGCACCTGGAAAGGTAAATTGGCATCAGGGGTAGCAAGACTAATTACCTCACAAAGTAATTCTTTTAGCTTAACAAAAGAATTTTGCTCAGCCTTCCCCCATGAAACGTCGTTGGGTTTATTTTTCTTGGTTAACTCCGTAAGCGGAGTGGATACTTCTGCATAATTTGGGATATATGCACGATAGAAGCCCATTAGTCCTAACACTGATCTAACCTCTTTCTTTGTGGTAGGTCTAATTAGCCTTTTTATTGCTAATATTTTATCTTCATTAGGACCATGTGTACCTCCCCCTATTGTGTGACCCAAATATTTTATTCTCTTAGCCGCGAAAGAACACTTATCCAACCTCACCGAGAACCCCAGTTTTTCCAACTCAGTGAGAACTAATTCTAAGTGAACTAAATGTTCTTCAAACGTCTTTGAAAATATTACATCATCCATGTATGTCTGTGCATACTCTGAATGAGATTTTAAAATACGATTCATTTCTCTTTGAAATGTACCGGATGCCCCAGCAAGTGCAAAGGGCATAGTTTTCCACTGGACCCTGCCATCTCGCAAACAATTTACTTGTTGCATCCGGGATCAGCACTATCACCTTTTCTCCCACTTTAAATACTCTGTCAGACGATCTCAGATTATGGTAATAAACCATCTTTTCCTGCTGCACCGTTGAAACAAGTTTGGCTTGTGTGTGCTCGGCCGCCTTCTCCAATTTACATTTTAAATCTTCCAAGTATTTGGAAACGGGAGTAGTACACAACTGTAAGTTGTTATGCTTACCCGTCCAAGTAGACTTTAAAATTGACAAAGGACCTTGCGGTGGCCTACCATATAGTAGCTGAAAAGGGGACACGCCGGTAGTTGAATGTGGTATTTCCCTATACGCCCACAATACGTACGGAATCTGTAAGAGCCACCCTCTACCTTCATCTTTAGCTACGTTATGTAGCATATTTTTCAAAGTTCTGTTAAACCTTTCCACTAAACCATTGGACTGTGGATAACCTGGGGTAGAGAATCTCGGGCTGCTCCCTATTCTTTTTTAGAACTCCTTAGTCAGTTCGGCTACGAAATTTGTCCCATTATCAGAGGCGACAACATTCGGTATCCCTGTTCTCGAAAATATGCTTAACAAAGCTTCACAGGTTACCTTCGCACTGAGACTAGTCAACGGCACAGCCTCACCCCACCTAGTGTGCTGATCAACCAGACATAAAATATATTTACGTCCCTTGGAGCTTGGCGGATCAATTGGACCTATCAGATCCATATTCACCCCCTGAAATGGTAATTCAGGCCTTGCCACAGGTGTAATGGGTGATCGGTCTTTAATCCTAACCGATCGAGTGAGCTGACATTCTTTACATGACTCACAAAATTTCTTCACATTGGCCCTCAGACCCTCCCAAAAGAAAGAATACTTGATTCGTTCAAGCGTCTTCTTGGGACCCATGTGACTACTGAACACTGAAGTATGCGCTAGTCTCAACACCTCAGTTCTTCTGCACTTCGGAATTACCAGTTGCCCAATACTCTCCCCGAGTATTTTATCTCTATGAAATAGATACCCATCTACTTCATAGTAGTTTCCTTTGCCTTCCTTAGCATGCTTCCAAACCAATGCTAACTCGGCACAACACTCCTGTTCGGAACGAAAACTATCAGCCGCCATGATTCCTTTATCCATCTCAGCGGTCACCTCCTCATCCTTAGTACCCAATGTTCCCACTTCATTCCGACATGAAGTAATATTCCTTTGAGAATCCTCAATGTGCTCCTGTGCTTTCTCTCTGGCAGAATACCCGATGAAACCTCGGTTTCATCTACTTTTCCTGAGTCAACCCTCAGGTCCTGAGAGCTTTGAGCCAGTGAATTCTCTTCACTCTGGGCTCCTCCCAACATATCCAAAACATCTGGTGGAAGCAACACGTCTTCCACCAAAACTTCTGCCAAAGCACATAACACTTGCTGGTGCACCACATTAACCTGGCCACCGGTAGCAAGACCAATTGGAACATATACTAAAGGACATTTAACCGCTGGACCGAAAATACCTTTTAAATAAATCGTGAAAGCTCCTTCAACCGATATTTCTGGAACTAAGTCTTTCTTGACAACAGTAATTTCAGTACCAGAATCCACTAACGCATGGACTAATTTCCCATCTACACTGATAGATGTTTTCACTAATTTACTTAATTTGTCTTCAATAGCCCGCCTAGGAATGACTTTACCTAGCAAATCAACTCTAGCAGTGACCGTTCCATCTTCCAATTCTGTCCCTTCCGTTGACACCTTATTCACATTAAGTCTTTTATTATCTACCTCTTTGGTTTTCTGACAATTCCGCTTAAAATGTTCATCTGATCCACAGGTGAAACAAGTGAATTTTTTTTATTTCAGTTACTTTACCTTTATCAAAGTTTTTCCTAGAAGAAAATTTATCTGTCTTTTTCTCCCCAAATGGCTGTTTACCCCAACTACCATTAAAACTTCTCTTTTTACTATCATTCCATTTAGCTCTCGCAGGTCCATCGTAGGATTTCCCTTTGGAGGCGTAAAATATATCACATTGTTTGCCCAAGTCCCTGGGTTTGTACCATTCTTCCCCTGGAGCACACCAATATGGGTCGCCGTCTCAGAATCCAACATTTCAAACATTTTATCGGCTACGATCAGTTGATTAACTGACTCAAAGTCATTTGCTCCCCTTAACTTACAGTAGTATAATCACATCGATGTTAAACGGGACACGAACTGAGAGAAAGTTTCGTCAGAGTTACGTTTGGCCTTTCTAAAATTTTCTAAACATATTTTTGGGGGGTGAGGGTTCATACTCCTTGAGCACAACCTGTTTTAAAGACTCGTAATCTTTTAATTCTTCTTCGCCTAGGTTAACTAATAAGTTTGACACTTTGTCTCCTAACATGCATAACAAAACCTTCGGTTTTAACTCGTCGCTAACCATTTCACTAGCGAAAGCCTTTTCAAGACTAGAAAAAAAAATAGTCCCACCCGTCTGATTTATTGGGTACCTTTACAGTTAAGAGCCTAACCATTTTAACTATTTCATCTAAAGATTTCACACGTGAGGTTTGACCATTATTTTGAGTAGCACTCTGATTAGCGTTCCTAGATAATTCTATTTCCAAGCGTAATTTTTCAATTGATAATTGTTCTTGTTGTTCTAGTTTTTGCTGCTGTTCTGTCTCTAATCTTTCAGCTGTAATAACTTCCAATAACTCTTTTGCCTCTTCCTCCTTGTAATATATTTACTAGAGATTATTAAATTCCTTAAAACAATTTTAGACATAGACGGATCAGGTGACTCATCTAAGTCCCGCGCTAATTGAATTAAGTCAATTTTCTTACTTCTAATGAGAAATGCCATTTTTAATCAAGCTAAACCTAATGCCAAATTACCTTCTGACAAATTTAACTACAAACACTTAAATGACCTAGTACTATATATTTAACAAGCAAAAAAAAAATAATACACCCGTTTTTTTTAAGAGTACTCAAATTCCAGAAACACACAGTTATTTGTTACTAATCAGAACACAGAACCTTTTTTCAAAAAAAAAAACACAATTAACAACATACTTTAGCTACATTACCATAGAATTATTTCTCAAATCATAAATCTACTCTTAGTTTCTTTTTTTTTTTAATTAAAAGAAGAATCTTATGCAGGAAACAAAAAAACCAATATATATATATATACATCATGAATTACGAGCAAAGGAAATAAACTCAGATTGCATTAAACTATCAACTAACTGACAAAATTGCAACACTTTTACTTAAACTGAAAAACTATCATATAATATTCAAAAAAAAAACATGCCATATTCTGAGTCATAAATAACCTACAAAATCTCTTATTTACAACATTTTAACAGGAAGTCTACTTGAAATACATATACTACATTTTTTTAATGGATACTTTTCACCGATTCAAACATACATTTTTCGCAACCATTATTTCAAGATAAATTAATCTAATTACTTTTTTTTAAATTCTGCAAACTGAATTGTTATGCAAAACACTTTCTATACACAGATTTTAATTTTTGAGACAACTTCAATATACACAAATTTTAATTTTTGAGACAACTTCAAAACTCGAAAGAATGATGATAAAAAAAAGAAATTATAGTTTAACACTATGTAGAACTCTAAATAACATATTTTACAACATTTAAACTGATACCCTATTATTTCCAGGTAAAATAAGTACACAATAATCTTCTTTTTTCATCCACACAATAATCCAACATAGAATATTGCAATAAACCAAAGCAATTTTCTTTTCCAGATATATCTGCTATTTCTATTTTATTTTTTTAAAAATAAATAAATATGACTGCATCCCATTACTCTTTTAAATATTTGCACAATATTTTAACTTAGGGGAACAATAGCCACTTACCTCGACATGAACGCTGTTTCTGTACTTCTGTACTGGGATTTCCTTCGTTGTTTTCAGATCACAGCTCCCTTCATCAGAAACTGAAGAAAAATACAGCATCTGTTTGCTCATAGCCCAACTCGGCAGGTGATGGTAAAACTCCATATGAAGAAGGTCTTGTTTTTTTTCACTTGAAACTGCTGTAGGGCAATTCCCGGGATGCACGTGGTCATCAACTTGAAGATACACTGCAGGATTCTATTTCCTCGTTAAAAATTTCCTTTCAAACTGAATGTCCACTAGACCTTTTGTTCACAACTTTGTAGTACGAACACCGATCAATTTGAAACATTTTGTTCCTTTAACTTTTGCTCCATTGCATCCCACTTCTGACACCAGTGTAAACTTGTGGGTTCTTTTCTGATCGTGTTCGCATTGTGAATTGAAAATAATTGCAGACAGGGTTTTGTCCCACTGTTTATTCCACACCTTCTATGGGACATTTCTTAAAATAAAGAATATATTGAGATGTTACAAGATTACGATACATCGTTCAGCCGTGTCTACTTTTCACGACCCCCGGTATTTTCTTCCCACCGCTCTCTCTCCCCCGGTCCGACCTTTTCCTCTGTCGTTGCCAGATCCTCTTCTCCATCTCGTCTCTCGTTCGACCTGTTGCCAGGTGCAGGCAGCGGTTCCTTACAGTACCACTGAAGATCCACCGTGTAGGGGAAAGATACTCAAGCGTCGTCCTCGTCACTTGACCATGGTTTATAATTAAGAAGTCCGTCGCCAAGTGAGTGAATATTAACGTCGCACTGTTCAGCTACACGAGGGCTTTTGGTGAAGGACCTCGTAATTTCGAAGCATGGTCAAGTGATGAGGGCGACACCTGAGCTGGCCCCTCTCTCCTAACTACCACACTTCCCCTCGGAGGAGGTTTGAGCTCTCTACAGATTTAACGTGCATCGCCTCTCTACACGGTGGGTCTTTTGTGGCACTGAGCTCGAACTCGTGGCATGCTAACCATGATCCGATACCTTGACCACTTAGCTACCCCGGCAACAAGTCCGTCGCCAAAAGCCCTAGAGTAGTTGAGTAGAGAAGAGAGAGAGCGACGTTAATATTCCCTAACTTAATTAAACAATATGAAATTTAAGGAATACATGAAAAAATATTAGAAGTGGAATACATATATATGTATTAAAAATTTAATCTAAATATATGTTTTTAAATATCCAAAGATTTATATATTAGTATTTATGGTAAATATATATTTTTCAACTGAGTATGTGAGACACGCATAAATATCTTTTTCGAAATCCAAATGCAGAATTTCAGTGCAGCTAATATAAAATTCCTAGTTTTGCATGGTTAAGATTATAAAAATGTCCAAATTTTAATAACCTTTTCTTCAAACAACCACTAATGGAACATAAATAATGAAGGATTTTGCATAAATAGATATTTTTTTTAACTTGAATTTAAAAGGATCTTTATATTTATTTATATGCGCAAATGTTAAATGTAAATTTGTCCAGATGCTTTTGATTACTCTTTATTTGAAGATTCAAGTTCAAAAATATAAACTTGTAGTTTGCGTTCTCTTTGAATGAAATTACTGTTCAGACATTTAAAATTCAAATATAATTCGTTATCTGAACAATACAAAACTAGGGATTCTATGTAAGATGCCCTGAATATCTGGCTTTAAAAGTATAAAAAAAACCAAAGGATTTAAATAGCGATTTTTAGCAATGTGTAAAATTTTTTAGCAAATAATGTAATACAGAAGCTTAAAATTATTCATGTTTAGAAGCGTCCAAAATTTTAAAAGTTTTTAAATTTTGAACTTTTTTCTTTCTGTTAATTTTTGACACATAACGAAATAATCCTTTTTTTAAAAAATCCCTGAAAGTATTGATTAAAATAAGAAAAATGAAGCAGTAAATTATCCTCAATGTTTTAATATGTACTTTGAATTTAAATACTATAGATATTTTTAAAAAATTTAGACATATATTATAAAAACTTAATTCCATTTGAGGATTTTAAGGTAAGGAAAAAAATGAGATTTTTATCAAGCTATCCCCTAATTTTCTCAATTCGTTGACTTGCAATTATTTCCGTACGCTCTTGGGTTTAAAGAAATTATTCCCAGTTTTTTATGATTGCTGCAGGGGAAGAACCGGTCTCCCCGCGAGCCATAAAACTTCCCCTAAATGTCCATTGTGTCTCCCCGACCATGTCTAATTATCTTTCAAGATGTTAAGCCTTTAAAGGGGGGGGGAGAATTTGGAAAAACAAGGCTTTTCCGCTTTCGAACACGTTACTTGAGGAGTTAAAATTACGTTTGGTGCATTTTTGGTGAGTCCCCTGCCTTACGGAAAATTCCGTGTTGTCCGTTTTTGAAGCCTCTCTAGTAGGGTAGAAAAAGCCGTGCTAACCACTTGGAGGGTTAAGGGGTAGTGAAGCCAGAATATCATATTTTCATTTCTTTTGTATCTGAAAAAATGCACCAAATTCGAGTCATATTCTTTAACATGAACCGAAAAGAGCCTTAAGTAACACATGTGGAAAAGCATTTTTGTTTCAAGGAACATTTCAAGCAATTTCACAAAGGTTCGTAAATTTAATTCTAAGTTTCCTAATTTTCCTATTGGTCGTGGTAGCCTAGGTAACTATCGTGGTTGGCATGTCATGATTCCGAGCCTGGTACCACTAAACACCCACCGTGTAGGGGAAGATGCACGTTAAATCAGTCGATTGCTCAACAGTCCTTCCGTTGATGTGGTACTTTGAAAAGGTTGGACAGCTTATGTGTCGTCCTTGGAACTTCACCATGGTTCAAAATTACGGGATCTATCGTCACAAGCCATCGTGCATCTGAACAGTGCGACATTAATATTCACTCTCTCACTGACTAATTTTCCTATTTCTTTCAAACTTTTGTTACCCACACATTTTTAACGTAACATTCGTAATTTTAAATAACCCAAATGAAAGAAAATCCACCTTATAATATTTCCTGTGCTGGTTACATTAGTTATACATCTAAATAAGCCATGTACCCCCATGAGGTTACAATGTGATGTGACCCTACACATAACAATTATCATCTAGTGATTATGTGACTCGCAGGGCGCGTACGATATATCTGTATACTTAATAATAATATATAATTAATTTTTTTTATAAAAATAATCTATAATATATAATGTAACATTCATATAAATACACATAATACTACAGCAATGACGAATTGTAAATTTTGTGTGGTAAGTTTTTTCCGAAACAATTTTTAAATTAAATTGGAAATAAAAAAATATTTTTTAATCACCCCAAAATAATGGCAGGTTTATAGATTTTTTTAGGTTTTCTAGTCATTCAATCCAGCGTTCCTCAAACTGTGGGGCACGCCCACCTTGGGGGCCTACGAAGGGGGGCGCGAGCATATTGAAAAGTCGAAAACAAAATTTTATTTAATTCATTTTGTTTTTTTACTTACAGTAAATTAATAAATACATTCTGACATAATGAAAATAAAATATTCATTTACACTGATATATTACAATTATAAATGTATCAGTGCAATAGAATGTATTTTATAATTAACTTAACAGTACAAAATTAAGAACAGGTTTAATAATTGACAGTGACCCTATGAGCTTGTCACGTATAAAATTATATACAAAAATTCACACTTATCTTGATAATTTGTACGGTTTATAATTAAACTCTTAACTGCCGATTAAAAGTTATGCGATTCGTTTCCTAATGCCAAACATTTTCCACGTAGGCACGCGTATGCGATGCATTAAGGGTGGGAGCAGTCAAGAATAGCGAAGCAAATAATCTGAAGTGAAAATCCTTCGTACACTTTCAAGGTCCTTTTATTGCATTCCAAAGCTATCGGAATAATTGTACAGATAGCAGTGCACAGAAAAGGTCCGTACTTCGGAAACACGTATATTTACGTTCGGGGAAAATAACGCTTTGACTGAGCGAGAAGTTTATATACGCCAGTCAAATCGTATATATTGAAGTTTTAGGCTCAAAGTATTGCATTAATGATTCCAATACATTGTTATTGTATGAGTGGGGTGCGACGAAAATTTTGATTGTGTGTGTGTGAATATTGGATTGCGAGAATATTGAAACTTTGAGAAGCACTGCATTCAATCGGTTTTAAAAAGAATAATTATAATATTAAATAAAATTGAAAGCTAAGTTTTTTAAATTTGTTTTGTGTGGAGTTTTATGTATATTTTAAAACATATATTAATTTATGAAAAAATATCGTAAATTTTTACTCTATTCTAATATTCTAAACTTTAAAAATCTCTCTAAAGACTTTTAACACAAAATGGTTTTTTACCAATGTCTAACAAATGTACTACAATTCGAACTATTCATTTTTCTTTGTCTGGTTATTCATTCTTGTTTTTCAAAAGAGAAATAATTCGGGAAAAAAGATTACAAATACGAAGTGTATTCTTAATAAGAATTTTAAAAAGTCTACTTAGAATGTTTTTTTTTTATTTTTTATTTATTTATTTTTTTATATATATAGAAGAATATTATTGCAATCTCAAATTCAAAATTTCTTTTTTTTTGCATAAGAATTAGTCTGCAATTAAATCTAAAAAATTTAAGGACTCGCAATTTATGTAATTATCATTATATACTTTTAGCTCCATACTGGTTTTCCCGTACGCCATGCGGGCTACAGAAAGTTGGCTACAACATGTTTGTCCATATGCTGTAGGAGCACTATCTTTGATTACACATATTTTTAATTCGTATAGTCAAAGTATTCGTTGCTAGTGCTTTTAAGATATGCGTAGTGCCCATGGTACTAAAATACTTTTCATCAGGAATTTTCATTATGGGGGAGACGTGAGACTGAATTTTTCGTTCAAGGCTTAAATTTTGACTTTTGAAAATATTCGATAAAGAACAGGGATCTGCAAGGGAATGGGTGATTTGTTGCTTTAGAAGAAATAAAATGAAAAGATAATCCAAAAGAAAAAAAACCAATATTATATCTGCCATCATTGCAATATAAATCTTAGTATTTCCACATGCCTCAAATTTTTTGTATATACATATATTGTGTGCGCACAAACACACAAAATCATCTATCATTTAAATACAAAAGTACGAACATATTTTGTTCTGTAAGTATGAGATAAATTCTTTTAAGATGCATTAAGCATTCTTCATAGCATGCCGAATGTATTTATAAAATCAAACAATTAGGGGGGGGGTTGTAATCCACTATTATAAATTAAAAAATAGTGTGAAAACTTAAACATTAAAAATTTTAGTTAAATTCTGCTGTTTTCGCGTTCTGTGCGTGTTAAGTAGTATGCTTAGTTACATACAATAAGAACAATGTGCATGTTTTGGAACATTTTGGGCAAAAAAATTGATCACTTAAGGTGTTAATACATACTTATTGCAAGCCTCCCTAAAATATCTTTGTAAACTGAGATTATTTTTAATTAATCCAAATGTTTCAAAGTGAAAATATTTACTTGGAACCACATTTATACGAGAGGGAGAAAGTAATTTCTTTATAGGGGCTTCTAGTTTTTCTTTTAAGTTTCATTTGTTGGAAGTTTTTAAGGATTTCTTTAAAATCGAACATTCTTTATAGGGGCTTTAAATTGAAGTAAATTTTAATTTATTTCCTTTATAGCTATTTCTATATCATATACTTATACATTGATTTATATATTTCTATATCATATACTTATACATTAAATTAAAAGTAAGTAAGAACTGTACTTTTAATTTTTTTGCGTATATCTTACAGGGAATATTTTACTTTCTATTTGCATCTGTTTTCACTTTTACAAGACGTAAGGTAGATATTAAAACCAAAAATGTATGTCCCTTATAGGATGTGCTTCATTTGTAAATATTTAGTGTCTTTGTAGCATGAAAGAAAGCATATATAGCTATCGAGTCGCAAAGCCTCTCGTGAGGTAGGGAGAAGATGACGAAAAGTGGGAGGACCCTCACCATCCCCAGAGTGTTCTCCCTCAAAACTGCGGTAGAGCCGAGCCAAATCGTACTGTCACCAGTATGCTAACAAAGGGTGTAAATTACTAGCCCCTTGGCAAGATAAATCTCGTGGACCTCAACCTGACACCAACAGACAGGTGGCAACGTCATTGTTATTGGCTAATCACATTTGATTAACCAGATCATATGAATGTAAACGAAGGCGTGTGGCCAGGGCGACTAAAAGGACATATCCCGAACATGCCCCAGGCTTTGTCGTGTCACGGTTCAAAATCTAAGCCATGAAAACACGGTGGGTATTTGAGCTGATGCCCGTCATATCTATTGAACCTAAAAGTATTCCCGTTGAATTATAGTAGAAGTTTGAATATGGAGATCAAGTGCCGTTCTCGTTACTTGGTCATTGCGCAAAATTATTAGAGCCATCAGCAATAGTCTTTCTTCAGGTTGCTACGTATATAAAAATGTTTACAAAGTAATCTAAGACGTTCTTTTTTATTAATCTTAACTTTTATAACTTTTAAAATTTTAAAATTGTATAAATTTTAATGTTTTCAAATTGTATAGATTTTAAAGTTTTCAAATGTTATAGATTTTAAAGTCTTCAAATTATACTGAGTTTACTTTTCTAAAAATCCCTTTCTTTAACCTCTCGTGTAATTAGAAGCTCTAAAAATCTATTTTTCAATAATCGTTAAAACTGTGCCATGCCCATTTGAATGGCGAAAAATGTAAACAAAGTACTTCGTTTCCGCTTAAAAATTGAACGTCTGATATAAACTAAAACAAGTATATTTTCTTCTAAATTAAGCCTTTTACTTTTTTTTATTTCCTAGACGATTAGAAATCTCCATGTATACATTAAAATCAATTTATCTAAAAATGTAAATTTTGATGTTTGATCTACGTTTTCTGAGAAACTGCTGTTCACAGGTGTGTAAATTCTGTATCATACACTGCTGGACAATTGCTAAGGACGTATAATACAATCATCCATAGAAACCACAAAATGAAAGGAAGCAAAATGTGGAAAATTAGAATAAGTGCGGGATATTAGTAAGAAGAAGTATGAGTATGCAAATTTTTTTTTCACGTCTGTTCATCACGTGATAGCGTTCATAAGAGCTTTAAAGGTTTTGATGCGTGTGGACAGTTGTTGTTTCAAGTCAAAGTTTTACAGGAAAGATTTAATAGACGAACTTAAAATTTTTGGCTTGTCTTCCCGACATCACATAGATGATTTTACGCGTGACCGAATTATTGGAAAGATCGAAGAATGGCGAAAAATAACACATGTTGCCAGGGAGTTCGACATCGCTCACAGCGTTGTTTCACGGCTGTGTGAGTCATTTAAAACTACTGGAATGTGTAGTAGACGGCACGGGGAGGTCGTGTTAGAAGTACGACGCCTGCAGAAGACAGATATATCGCCCTATCAGCAAAAAGGAACAGGCGCACCACAGCTCAGCAGGAGGCAAATCAGTTTCTTGCTGCCTCAGGAAAGTAGATCTCCCGAAAAACTGTTGCCAGACGTTTGAGGGGAGAAGGACTATACGCACGCAGACTTGTTGTGTGTGTCCCATTGACCAGACAGCACCGTACTGCCCGTTTGCAATGGTGTCGTGAGCATCACAATTGGACTGAATAGGACTGGGCATGCGTACTATTCTCAGATGAGAGTAGGTTCAGTCTGTCATCGGATTGTAGATGCCAACTGATCTGGCGCGAGAGTGGTACTGCTTATCGTCCAGAAAATATCCAGGAAAAGGAACGATATCCGACATGCAGTATCATGGTGTGGGCCGGCATCATGCTCATAGGCCGCGCGCGCCTACATGTGGTTGAGAATGGGACAATGACGGGCCAACGATACATTGATGAAGTTCTACTTCATCATGTTCGTCTTTTCCGTGGTGCTATCGGTGATAAATTTGTTTTTATGGACGACAACGCAGCATGTCATCGAACACTCGCTGTTCAGAATTGTCTAGACAGCGAGGGTATTCAACGTCTCGTATGGACAGCGCGTTCTCCAGATCTAAACCCCATTGAAAATGTGTGGGATGCTTTGGGGAGGCAAGTGGCTGGTCGAAACTATCCTCCGACAAACAAGAACACCTTAATCCGTGCACTCACAGAGGAATGGGATAAATTGCCTCAACAGCTGCTGGATAATGTTGTGCAAAGTATGGTACGACGTGTGGAATGTTGCATCACACTCCACGATGGACATATCCCGTACTGATACCTTTCTTTAAGGTGCCTGCTGACTTTTAGATGCATTGTTCCATTTCTCCGTACGCAGATCAAATGAACATTTTTTTTCTTTCAGATGTTTCACAGCTTTTGTACTTTCCAGAACAATAAATATTCTTTATTCTAATGTCTGAACAGTGTGGCAACTATATTTTATCCTACTAGGCCTCATGTCTCGCTTAATGTTATGCTACATAGCAATTTGTGATCCGTCCTTAGCAATTGTCCAGCAGTGTATATTTATAATGATGGGGCTAATACATACAGAAATAAGCTTTTTGTAAAAAACTCAAAAAATTATTTCTTACAAACTTTTTATATGAAAAATGGGTCAAATTTCGCAATGTCTTATAAAATATTTCATAAATTATTAAAAAATTCGAAATTTGCCAAAAACTTATTTGGTATAATGAAAAAGGTGTACTTCAATTGTATGAAAATTTTCAAGTATGTTCATATGACAGGTTTTGAGAAAAGGTACATCGAAAATAGCCAATTTAACATTGTCAGTATATATATATATAGAGAGAGAGAGAGAGGTTTCCAACTCTCCACCCCCCCTCTTAATCATTATATTGAGTCATGATATTTCTTTTGAGTAATGGTTTAATCATGGTGTTTTTTTTAGTCATTCTGGGGTCTCTAAAGACTAAAAGTTTGGAGGTATTAGCGTACGTTAAATGAGATAAGGTTCGAATTTCTTACTGGATTTTAACTATGCTATCTGACTGAATGTGGAGGGCAAGCTTGGAGAGTGTAGTATTTACTTTATTTCCCAATTCGTCAACTTACGAGGTCCGGAGCCATTGCGCAATTTTTTATTTGCCCCATTAATAGTTGCACATTTGAAAAGCTTAAAGAAGTAAATGAAATGTGTACAATATAAAACAGGTTATTCCCCTTCCCGCATTTTTTATTTTTACTTATTCATTTATTTATTTATTTTGATAGAAAGTCAGTTTTAGTTATAAATATCCTAGTTTTATACTGTGAAATTTTTTTTTGAGCAATGAGGATATAAAAAAAGACAATTAACTTTTGAAAATTAATATTTTATTTCGAAATAAACTTTTTTTTCTTTTTGTTTACCTATTAGCAGAAGTAATGATATTTTTCATGCATATATAATTTTTTTAAAGTTTTGTTAAATGTTGTGGAATTCATATAAAAACGATAATTCAATAATAAATATTCCACGAATGATTACTTATTAAATGCTCTGAAAATTTACGAAAAAATATTTTTTTTAATATGTGTGGGTTTATTTTTAAATTCAGATGTATTCAACAGGAAGGCTTTACATTTAAGGCTATAGTGGACAGTAAAAAAAAATTTTTTAATTTTTTACAAACATGCCCCAAATTTTTACTGGATGTATGTAACTTAGAACTAGAACCATATAAAAAATTTGGTGAGAAAAAAATGATTAGTTTTTAAGAAATTTAAAATTAAAAAATATTTTAACGTAAATTTAAAAATTTCAAAACGTTCCATGCGATTTGATTTTTTTTTAAATTTCATATTTTCACCTGATTTAACTTCTTTAAGCAATTCTTTACAAATGTATGCATACAATGTAATATTTTATATGATAATTTACAAAATATGGGTAAACGCAAATTTTTATATAAAAATTTCAAGAATTTTAATGATTTTCTACATAAAAAACTTTAATTTCTTCTTTCACCCTATCACTATTACTACAATGCATCCAAGAATTTATAAGTATACATTAGATGAATACTTTTGGTAAGTTTTGTTATAATTCGACAAAAATTGCAACGCATGGAACATTTTGAGTTTTGGTTTCGAGGAAAATTTTTGATTCTGAGAAAAACAGTTTTTTTTATTTTAAAGGAAATTAACTTATTTTTTTTTAAAAAAAATTAAAGATATAAATATGAATTTGAAATTGAAAAACACTAATATCATACAAATATAAGATAGATGCAGAATATATATACTTAAGGTTCTGCAATATTTATTGAAACAGTCACATTGACACGTGGTATATACAGTGATAAAAATTGAAGTAAGCTAGAACTTTCTTATAATATCTGAAGTAAATTAGCAGAATGTATTTCATTGTTTTATCTCAACCAGATAGTATATTATATATTTCATTAATCATGATGAGTAAAAATAAAGTATTTCAAAGGGATTAAATTACAAAAGATCAATGTTTTCGAGGAAGGTTTCATTTTTTAGAACAACAGCTATTATTATTCTAAAGGAAAAAAACTTAGTTTTTTTAAAAACAATTAAAGACATTCATATAAATTTGAAAAACACTAATATCATAAAGATAAGATAAAAATAGAATATATGTATAAGATTCTGCAATATTTATTGTAACAGTCACATTGACATGTAATATATATAGTGATAAAAATTGAAGCAAGCAAGAACATTCCAATAAAATATAAAGTAAATTAACAAAATGTATTTCATTATTATTTCATCAACCAGGTAATATATTATATATTTCATTAATCACAATGAGTAAAAATAAAGTATTTCAATACAATTAAATTACAAAAATTGTAAAAAATAACAAATCTAATTACACATAACAAGAAAACTGTTTGCTAAGTCTGATAAAAAAATTTAAAAAGCACCGGCACTATAGGCTGCATTTGTATTCGTGGCATTTCTTTTCCTTTTTTGTTTTGTAGAAATATTCTGAGAAATGCGTCGTTTATCTTGTCTTTCTGCAATAGTCAAAGAAAAACTGTCATTTAGACATGAGTCCTCTTTCGCTTCAAGAGATTTTACATAGCCCAAATTGTGTTTTTCGATGGCCTCCGTTACTGCTATTTCCAGCCTCCTTTTGGAGACGAATACCTCTTTTGGGCATTTTCGCCAAATGCAGCTATGCAGACTTTCATTCGAATTTTGCGTCTTGCCTGCTACGCATCTTTCAAGAATGGTGTCTGAAGCTAAACGTTGATAAACAGGCATAATTTTCTCCACTACTTGTGGCGACAAGTAAGTTTTCATGGAATTGTGTGACCCTGGGGTCTCCCTTTGGATATAGCTCTTTTATAGAAACACCATGATCATTCCTCTTCAGGACACTTACCATGCATAGGCTTTTTGTCAGTTGACGAGCAATGCATCAGGCTGACATATACAGCAGTTTTCGTTTTATCGGTATCAGGGACATTATCTTTTATTGCCTTTCTATAGTTATTTTGCAACTTTGTGATGTTTTTATCTGCAAGGCTTCCCTGCTTACGCCCACCAAGAGTCACTTTTTTTCACCTTCCATTCTTTCACTTTGTTACGTAACGATGTGCCTAGCCTCTTTGCAATATGATTCAGGCACTCTTCCTTTTCGATTTTTATATCAGAACCATATATTTTATTGTCCGACAAAAATTGAAAAGTTTTTGAGTCACCATCACTCAGCATGGAAACGAATCTCATTTGGCAATCACTAATTGATCGCCTCCACATAATTAGTGCAGCGTGCATCTCCATGGCTCCAGAAGTTCCATCGAAATTTTTGTCACACTCATCCGCATGTCCTTTTTGCCATATGTGGAACACCGCACTATCGACTCCCACATCTCGACCAGCAACTACACAATTAGGACAGTATTTCGACAATACTTCAAAGTCAAGGACAAGTCCACTAAGGATATCGATGATTATTCCTAATCCTAGGTTAGATGTATGTCCTCGCTTTTGCCAAGTACCGTCATATGATACACTGACATCAATTATTTCCTGATTTTTTAGAGAAGCATCAACTTTTACGTGAGCTTCTCTAGCAGCTTGACGTGACATTTCGAGCATTTTTTTCTTCACCTCTTTGTTTTTCACGGAAAAGTTGTGCATGCATTTGGCAAATGTTTTTCGGTCCATTGTTGGCATGTTGAGCACAGATGAAAACCTTTCCAAAGCAGCATGCCCTCTGCCTATGGATAGGAAGGCACTCACCAATTTGCTGTTTATATCATGTGAATTTTTGGCCTCTTCTTGGAAACTTGAAAAAACACTTCCATATAGCTTTCATGACATGATTCGCATAAAAGTTCCATCTTTGTAGAATACCCCATGGAATGGTGTTGTTTTATAACAAGGGTACAGTTTGTACAATATTTACAAGGAACTTTCTGCAATAGTTCAGAAAACACAGCCTTGTGGGTGAAAATATAGCTTGCCTCAGGTTGGGAAGATGTACTCGGTTCAGACAATGTATCTCTCTGCAATACCATACTATTACTGTTTTTTTCATCAACAGTTTTAGAAGATTTCTGCCATCGCTTCTTGCTATTTTCAGCCAACATCTTTCTCCTTTTGGTAGGACGACCTTTAGGTTTTCTATATCTCGATGATATAAGATCCTTTATAAAAATTTTAAATAACAAAAGCAATTTAAAATGAACTTTAGTTCTGAAAAGAACTTTTGTTTTGGTAAAATCAATATAAAGTTTGAATAAAATTGAACGAAAAATGCAAACGCAAGTTCGAACGAATTGTAAACAAATAATGCCGATTTAGGTCTCAGATACAGTTAAAACAAATTGTTGCCATCCAGACCTTGATAAATTAACATTTAAAAATAAAAATTAGAGAGGCTATGTCTACAGTAAATAAAATTCGTACTGTCAAAGTACATGACAGCTTTGTCAGCATGACATCAGAATGTAAACAAAGGGGCGTGGTCATGGATGACTGAATCGGAACTACCCCATAACTCAGTAAAAAATGCATGAAACCAAAAAAAATTTTTGCGTTTGATAGAGAAGCTAATATAATACTAAAATAAGCCAAAAAAAATTTTCGATGTTTTAGTCAATTTTCCACATTTTAACTGTCCACTGTAGCCTTAAACGTTTGTTTGAACTGGGTGTAATAGAGATAGGACAGTCCGATTACACTTCGCCCCTTATTTTAGTAGATTGCCCAAATAAAGACCCTCGTCCGTGTGTTGATTATCGTCGATTGAACGAGATAACTCGAGCTGAATTTTTCCTTTTGCCAAATATGGAAGAGATAGTAGAAAAAATGAGTGCGGCTCCCTATGTAACTGTGATGGATTTGTCGAAAGATTATTTTCAGATTCCGCTCACGCCGAGAGCTCAGAGATACGCGCAGCTTTCGTTACTCCATTTGGCACCTATATCCCCAAGAAAATGATGTTCGGGTTAGTATGTGCGCCCTATTATTTTTGCAAATTGATGGCCCAAGTTTTAGAGGGGTTGGAGCAGTTTGCATTGCCGTACATAGACGATACAGCCATTTTTCCCAAGGGTGGAAAGATCACGTAAAGCATATCAACATAGTTTTAGGAAGATTGAGAAAGGCGGGTCTAAAAGTGAAACCCTCTAAATGTAAGTTTGCTCAAGAGGAAGTCTTATTTCTAGGGCATCGAATTGGTTCAGGGAGTAGGTCTCCGAGTGATCTGAAGATAAAAGCTATAGCAGATTTCCCGCGGCCCACCACTAAAACACAGGTACGATCCTTTCTCGGTCTAGTGGGGTACTACTCTCGTTATATCCCAAATTACAGAACAATAGCTTCACCCTTGACCGACGCACTGAAAGGGAAAATTAAGAAAGAGAAGATCACTTGGGATGAGAAATGTGGGAAAGCGTTCGAGGAGCTAAAAGCCAAACTCGTCTCCCAACCCATATTGTTTGCCACGGATTTCCTCCTGCAAATGGACGCGAGTGAGGTGGGTTCTGGGGTTGTTTTATCGCAAAGAATAGAGGGGGAAGAACACCCCATCGTTTTTCTAAGCAAAAAATTTTTAAAGCGGAGCGAAAATACAGCACGCTGGAAAGGGAATTAGCTGCGATAATTTTTGGTCTAAAGCGATTAAAGCATTATTTAGACGGGCAAAAATTTATTATAGAAACCGACCACAACCCTTTAAGGTACCTAAACAAGATGGGGAGTACTAATCCTAGGTTACAAAGATGGGCGTTGAGTTTACAGCCGTTTAATTTTGAAATCAAACACAAACCTGGGAGGCTCCATGGAAGCGCGGACGGCCTAAGTAGATTGGAATAAGTAGTTTGTGGATTTTTCTATTAATTATTATATATATTTAAATTACTGTTTTATTTGTATGTGTGTGAGTGTATCTGTGTACATTGTGGAAGAAAATGGATGTTAGTGAAAATCTCTGATGTCTCTTAGTCAACCGTAGGCCAACAGATGTTTACTTCTGTAGTCATGCGCGATTAAGTGTAGGTGGTTAGTAAGAGTTTGGCATTTGACGCATTTTGTTTAAAAATTGTAATTTAAAGGTGAAATGTAACTTTGAGAAAAAGAGAATGCCAGATTCGGATTTTAAGATCTAATTGTGTGAAGTGTACATTTTTTTTTTGAAATTTTGATTCATGTATTATGTTATTTTTTTGATTGTGTTTAATACCGGGATTGCTGCCCTGATCATTCTCATTGATGGGACGATCTTTATGTGTGTGATTTCTAAGAACTGAATCCAACTAGGACCAGAGCAGTCCCGTGAAATGGACCTTTTTTAGGGGGAAGGATGTTGTGACGTTCTCCTTTCGAAACGAGTTTCACTCTTTCAGGACAATACTAGACAGAGTTTTAGGTGCACGTGCAGCTGGGGTTCATTATCGCTTATTTAGCGTCTGGACTTTGGCGCCAGTTAGACTAGGCAAACAACTGTTTGACTATTCTACTGTGGACGAGATCGCTTCCGAGGCAGCTGACTGTCGCCTTACATACACAACGGCGAATTGTCCTCAAAGGCGGTAAAACGACAACAGTGGGCCGAAGGGGTTCGGCCGGCGGAGCATGTGTCGGACACCTGCTGGTGTGTGAAGAAATCGGGTGAGTGGACGATTGGCGGATTATGGACCAATGGGCTCTAATGAGTTGAGGTTCAAGGATCGACTCATATGGGCCCACCAATGAGAAAACGTGAGGGGGAGAAATGGACTGCCCCTGATGTTTTAAAAGGCTGGAAAAACCGGGAGAAAAAAAGGAAGGATAACGAGAAAAAGAAGAGAAAGAGCTCGAAAAGACGAGGGCTGGTCGTTTTAGGAAGCGGAGAGGGGAATCCCAGAGTTTTTTGTTCCGTGATGCTGACCAGGAATCCAAAACGCGAATGAGAAACGACTTGCGGACTGGACCGAGACAAGCTGTGGAGTGAGCGACTTCAAAACGGGGCTACCATACTTGTTGGTATTTTATCAATGCGAGTAGTAGTATCACGGAATGATAATCTACTTGTTCGGTATATGACATGAAAGAAAATAATTTTTTTTTTTGCATAAGGTTCAATTAGAAAGACAGAAAGTAAGCTCAAACATAGAAATAAAACAAATAAAAACTGGTTATTAATAAAAAAAAAATTGACACCTAAGCTCTTAAAAAGTATTTATAAGGCCCTTCTTGTATTCAATTTAACTAACAATTTCCACACGTTTTATAAAAGAATTATATTAGAATATGAACTTATACGCTGACAATATCTGCAATTTGTAATATGCTTCAAACAAAAAAAAAGCAAGATTTTCCGTTGAAAGCTAAAAACACAAATACCTTTAGATCTCTTTTTATGAGTCTAATGCAGGGTTACGCAGACTTTTCAAAGGTACCGGCTATTTCTATTTTTTCAAGGTGTTGCCGTCCATTCAGTGTCAGTGGCGAACACGGGGGTCCACGGATTCGCACCCTTCCCATAGCCCTTGTTTTTTTCCCGATTGATTATAATCCCATGTATATAGTACGTAAAATTTAATTAAGTATTTGTTACTAATAGCTTTTTATTAATTAATGCTAATTATTTATTTAGTAATTTTTTTTACTGTTTTTCTCAATAATCTGCAAAATCAATATATATATATACACTGGTGTGCAAAAATTAAGGTCGAAGTCGAAAAATTGGCAATCAGCTGAACGAAGAGGCAGAGTGGACAGAAAGACCAATCAGGAGATTAAGTAAGGTGATGTACGGTAGCACATGCGCAGATATGCAGGTAGACGTAATGGGGGAGTGTCTGAGTAGTATAAAGCATGTTGTCCGTGTAAGATCAGTATTTCTGGCAAAGAGATTGCACGCCGTATAGCAGTTAAAATCACACCGAGTTGCTGCCTCAGCGAGAAATGGCGAATAATCAATCTGTTAGACGACATCTGGATGCTTTTACCCGAGGTCGAATCATTGGGAAGTTGGAGGAAGGCCGCAGTGTGACAAATGTGGCTGCAGAGTTCGAAATTGCTCGCAGCATCGTTTCACGACTTTGGAGACAATTTCAAACTACAGGAACAGCTATCCGGGGTTCAGTAGTGTCGTCCACGAGGAACCACACCCACAGATGACCGGTACATTGTCTTACAGGCCAGAAGAAACAGGCGGCAGACAGCGGAGAAATCGCTAGACACACGACACAGGCGACTGGACGACCGATATCGCGTTTTACCGTGGCCAGAAGACTGCACGGTGGTGGTCTGTTTGCACGACGCCCTGTACGGTGGGTACCTTTAACGCCTGCCCATCGGAGAAGGCGTTCTCTGTGGTGCCGGGAACACCGGAATTGGAGAGACAATGAATGGGGACGAGTACTCTTTACAGATGAGAGCAGATTCAGTTTGAGTAGCGATTCTCATCGCATACTCATCTGGAGAGAGCGGGGAAGCCGCAATCATCCCTCGAACATCATTGAAAGGGACAGGTATGGAGGTCGCGGTATTCTCGTTTGGGGAGGCATCATGCTTGGTAGTCGTACATACCTTCACATCTTCGACGCAGGTTCAGTCAACGGTACCCGTTATTGTAACGAGATTCTTCTTCCATATGTGCGTCTTTTTAGAGGCGCTATGGGTCTGCAGTTCCTTTTCATGGACGTCAATGCACCATGTCATCACACAGTAGCTGCCGAACAGCTCTTAGAGAGTGAAAATATTGAACGTATGGATTGGCCGGCACGATCTCCGGATCTCAATCCCATCGAGCATGTATAGGATTTTCTAGGCAGATGCTTGGCAGCTCGTACCTTACCACCAGTAACGATTCGGGAGCTTCGATTGGCGCTGCAAGACGAATGGGCAGCAATGCCTCAACAACTCATTGACACCCTCATTCTCAGTATGGGAAGACGCTGTGAAACCTGCCTAGCAGTCAGGGGAGATCATATCAACTACTAAAGACCGGATGTTTCTTGCTGGACACCCATCACAGGGATGCTTCGACCTTCAGTCGCATTGCGCTCTATGCTACTTTTTCAATCAAGCTTCTTTTTATCCCTCTGATTTCTTTTTTAGTAAGTGTTGCTTACATATTACACATGTCCTTACGTATTGGGGATCTTACGGTATTAAATGTGTTGATTTGGAAAGCTTTGTACAAAGTTATACTGAAAAAACCGTCTCGTCCTTAATTTTTGCACACCAGTGTATATATATATATATATATATATATATATATATATATATATATATATATATATATATATATATATATATATATATATATATATATATATATATACAGTCAGGTCTCGTTTTATGCGGTAGATACGTTCTACCGAAAAACGCATATAAAAAAATCGCATTCAAAAAGACATTACTTGAATGGAAAAAGTAGAGATACGTTCCTTAATTTTCTAAAATCGCATAAAACCAAAACAACTAGTTAAAATTAACTTAAAACCGCATAAAAAAAATTGCAGAAATGAAAAGAAATAGGCTGCATGATAAATTACTTCGAATGTCTGAAAGAAATTCATACAAAAGCTTAAAAAAAACACTTGTATTCAAACCTTAATCCATTTTATTTTATCGAAAAGTAATACACATAGTTTTACATTTTTAATCATTATCGCTATCTGATAATGGTTTGCACCGTTTGCGAAGTGGTTCCAAATCACCATCAGAAGAGACTGTCTCTGCAATAGATATTTGCGGTAAAGGCCACGGATTTTCACAAACTTCATTCTCGTTCTGTGTAGTTCTTCCTTTTCTGACAATGTAATCAGTAATTAAACTTTGCGATGAGAATTCTTTTATTTTTTTATATAGTTCACGATATCCAGACATGCAGTTCTGCAGCTCACGTTGTAATTTAGAGGCTCGTTCAGAATTGGGGTCATTAATAAGAAAATGATTTTCTAATTTACTGCAAAGTTGAAGATCTTCTTGAATTAATTTTCCAGTGAGGGGAGTTGATTTTTCTTCCTCATCATTATCACCTTCTAGACCTATGACGCCGTCTACAGTTAGATCTAAAGTTAAATCAATAATATCAGTGTCACTTAATGCATCATCTACAAGTAATTCATCTATATCATCGTGGCTGAAGGTATTAAAACCATCTCCTCCAATTTCATGTGCCAATTTAATTATTTCATCTGATAGTGTCAATGTTTGAGTGGTTGTATTGTTTGTCACACATACTGGCCAAATCTTTTTCCAACAGGCATTTAAAGTTCGTCTTATTTGAGCGGAAGCAGATGCAACATGAATTAAACAATCAAAAATAGAAAATTGTTTCCACACATCTTTTACTGTTAAGGACTCATTTTCTAGTTTATTCAAGATGAATTTGTACGTTGTCTTAATATAATATTTTTTAAAAGTTGCAGTTATGCCTTGATCTTATGGCTGAATAAGGCTTGTGTATTGGGCGGAAGAAATACTAGTTGAACATTTGGATGTTCTAATTGTGGATGACTTGCTGCATTGTCAACAATTAATAAAACTTATCGAGAGATTTTTCCTTCATATAGGCTTCCACTTCTGGTACGAAACAATTATTGAACCATTCTGTAAAAATAGCTGTTGTCATCCAGGCTTTCGGGTTAGCCATCCAATGCACGGGCAGTTGTTTTAAATCTTTACCTTTAAGGGCGCGTGGCCTAAGAAATTTATTTATTAATAGAGGTTTCAACATCCGATCTCTTGATGCATTGCTACGAAGTAATAAGGTGACTCGATCTTTACTTGCTTTATGTCCACTTGCAGTTTTTTCATCCTTTGTGATATAAGTACGGTTAGGCAATTTTTTCCAATAAACTCCTGTTTCACACACACACATCAGCGTTAAATACTTCATCGGCAGAATAGTCCCCATCTTCAATAATTTTCGCTAGCTCCTCTGGAAATATTTTTGCTGCTTCTTCATCTGCTGTCGCACTCTCCCCTGTTATCTTAATATTATGAAGTGCATTTCTTTTTAAGAACCCGGTTAGCCATCCTTTGCTAGCTGAAAATTCTTTTCCAGCTTGGGAAGTGGAAGTTGATGGTTCTGACTGTTTCATTGACTTATACAACTGAAGAGCTTTTTCTTGGATTAAATAACCACTTACAGGAATCCTTCTTTGAACTTGTTCCTCAATCCAAATTGCGATGGCTCTTTCCGTTCTTTCTAATAATACATCCCTTGTGTACGATGCAAATTTGGTGCTTAATTTTGTACCAGAAATGACCAATTTTCTTATTGCAGCTTCATTCTTTTTAATTGCTCTGACAGTAGATTGGCCTAAATTAAAATGTTTTCCAATAGCCGTAGATCCTTCTCCTTTTCCTAAGTGATCTAAAATTGCAACTTTCGTTTCCAACGAAATTGACTGTCTTTGGTGTTTTTTTTCTCCATTGGGCCAAATAAAATATTAGATAAGAAACTTTAAAAAATTACACTTACGATTTTCTAATGAAAAATAAAACTTTACGACACTCTCTTTAAATCCAGAAATCAAAATTTGCTGCTTATTGTATTGCAACTTAAATTCGCCGCTTATTAAAGTGAAACTTTTATAAAAATGAACGAGGCACCGCAAAGAGAAAATATAATTTCGAAATAATGATATCGTATCGGTATACTACTGAAATAACGAATGCGAATCTAAGACTGTCGCAGCCGAGCCGCAGACGTAAGCACCAAAAAGATACGGAAATTCTCGGAATACTACGATCTACGCCTCGGTATAAAAAATAATTATAATAACAAAAATCTAGAAATGTTTTGAATACAAACCGCAAATGTTTGAAATACAAACCGCACAACTTCAAAATCGCATAAAAAAGTCCGCATAAAAAGAGACCTGACTATATATATATATATATATATATATATATATATATATATATATATATATATATATGTGTGTGTGTATGTATATATATATATATATATATATATATGTGTATGTATATATATATATATATATATATATGTGGCATGCAGCCAAAAGCAAAACACAGTCTTCGCGCGCAGGCGCAGCTAATGAGAACTGAAACTGTGGAAACTTTTGAACTAGTGAAAGTAGAACCAAAACTTTTAAGAGAGAGAAGAGAGAACGAGAGAGGTGCGCGAGCAGGCGTTACCTTCTGCATATCATCGTCAAACTTATCTGTTAAAAACTACCTTTTTAATTAATTTTTGTTTAATGTTAAATAAACCATAAGAAAGAGAAACGTATTGGACCCCTTGTTGTCTCCCACAAATTATGGGGGCTCGGCCGCGATCGATAAAATTTCGATTTTGAACCAAAGTCTGGACAATGAACAATAGCGTCCGTGAAGGAGACGCTCCGCCATTTTTTTCGAAAACTTCGTTCAACCTGTGTAGAGGTTTTAACTCAGCATAAATATTCAACCTGTGTAGAGGTTTGAACTCAGCATAAATATTCAACCTGTGTAGAGGTTTGAACTCAGCATGAAAATTCCGCCTGTGTAGAGGCCGGGATTGAAAAAAAATTTCGATTTTGATCAAAATTTGGAACGTGAAAAAAAAAAAGCCGTTCGTGGAGGAGACGCGCCGCCATTTTTCGGAAACTTCGTTCAACCTGTGTAGAGGTTGAATTTTTCAACTTCATTCCGCCTGTGTAGAGGTCGGAACAAATAACAAAATAACCTGTGTAGAGGTGTATTTTTCAACGAACCATCGACAAATATTCCGCCTGTGTAGAGGTTGGAATCCATCGTGTAGAGGCCGGAACAACAATTTCAACTATATTACCTGCGAAGAGGTGAAATCAGTGGAAACAACGTTTTTCATCAATTATTGGATACATCGTACGTGCGAGCAACAAGGGAGCCAGAAAAAAGGTAGGATCTTTCCAAATTTTTATAAAATGTATAAAAACGCTCTTAAAGAGGATCTCATAAGAGTTGTTGAGAATCTAGACGGTACTGTGGAGAGTACTGACACCATACCTAAACTAAAGACTAAAATTGAGAACAGTAGTACATTTGAAAGTGATCCAGATTTCGTTAAAACTTTAATTCAAAACTGTATAAATGAGAGAGTATCGCGAAACGAAAGAGAGGTAACTTTAGGAAAACAGAAAATTGAGCTCGCGAAACTACAGTTAGCAAAATTAGAAAAAGAAGTCGAACTTCAAAGGGTTAAAAATAAAGCATTAAGTTTAAATCCTGCAGCTAAAGTCAAAGAGAAACAGTTCGAAACTTTAAATAAGGAAACCGCAACCCATATTGGCATTCGAGAAGCAGAAGATTGGTTCAGGCCTATTGATTTAGCTAAAGAGTGTGATATTTATATTTCATCTAGAAGCGGATCACATAAAGAAATTCCTATTACTTATGGATATACCCAAGACCCCTTTAAAAATAGATCACAAAACTTTAAACCAAAGATTAAAGAGAACTATCCCCAAAATCTTGAAAGAGAAAAAAAAATTGCTATATATGCGGTGATTCATCTCATTGCGCAAGAGACTGTGAGAAGCGTTTTAAACCTAAAGAATCTAACGACCACATCCATAATAGAATAAACGTGAATACTTTGAAAATCGAGAGCGAAAAACAAAATAGCGATGAATTCTCAAATCTTCAATACGTAAGCATTTTGTGGAAAATCAGCCCGTAACAGCCTTGATCGATTCAGGTTGCCAGATCCCAGTTTTAAATTCCTCACTAATTAGAGTGCAAACACCTTCCGAAGAAATAATAACATTAAGTTCATGTTTTGGCGAACAGCGTATGGTAGAAGTTAAACCCATAAATATTTCTCTTAATCAACACTCTCCTAGCTTAGTGTGAGAACGGCAATATCACCGACCTTGACCGAAGAATTTATTATACATCCCAGTGTATATTCTGAAATAAAGAAACTAGGCCACGCAAAGAGCGATGTTTTATTGAATGAAAGTGAATCCTCTTTAGGTGCTCATGCTTATGCTTATTCTAGTGCTATTTCTTTTCCAAATGTTTCCGTTTCAAATGTGATAGAAAACTCTAGTTATGATTTGTCACATGTTAAAAACTTTAATACTAGAAATGATTTGAGTTCTCTAATTAAGGATTATAAATGTAATAAAATTAAGAGTACTAAGTTAAAATTGAGTATTGTAAGAGAAAAATGTTCTGATATAGTATTGTGTAAGAAAGCCAATGGTGCCATGAAAACGAGTTCCGTGGAATTTATCTCCCGCTCACCTAACCCTTTACCTATGAAGAGTAAACATCATCGGTTTGTGTTGCTCCGAAGGATCTTTGAGCCTTGGCAGTGGAAACGAAGGAAAAAGAGAAATCGTTTTGAACAGACGTCCAGAACTCTACAGAGGAAAATATCGATGCGTTCAACCAAAGATCAACTTGTTAAAAAAGACATTCTTATGCCTGTGAAACACAATGTTTTCCTGTGGAACCTTCCGGATGTCGAAGAGATGCCTTCACATGATGGAGAAACTGTTCAGTTCAGCAGAATTATGATATTTTAAACCTTTGTGTATTTGTCGTATAGTCCTTGTCTGTTCCGTCTTTTTTTTTTGTATGTTTCAGATTCTCCTCTGGTCTCCATGGAAGTACCGCTGCGGACAGCGTACGGTCAGAATGGCCGTTGTGGCATGCAGCCAAAAGCAAAACACAGTCTTCGCGCGCAGGCGCAGCTAATGAGAACTGAAACTGTGGAAACTTTTGAACTAGTGAAAGTAGAACCAAAACTTTTAAGAGAGAGAAGAGAGAACGAGAGAGGTGCGCGAGCAGGCGTTACCTTCTGCATATCATCGTCAAACTTATCTGTTAAAAACTACCTTTTTAATTAATTTTTGTTTAATGTTAAATAAACCATAAGAAAGAGAAACGTATTGGACCCCTTGTTGTCTCCCACATATATATATATATATATATATTATAATGCTTGGCTGCGTATTGGGGTATGATACGAGAATGGTAGACATTCGACGCGCGCGCGACTCTCGCCTCCCCTTGAATACATTTTGTGTACGCCACTGTTCAGTATCATAAGTGTGGTGAGAGGTAAAGAAAAGGTCCACAAAATTTATTATAACTAAATAGTAAATTCGGAATATGCATACTTACCTACAGAACTAAAATAAAAAAGCTATCACGTGAAAAGCTTTTACGTGATTACGACTTGCTTTTTCATGGGGTTCACCTATGTAACGGCCTGTTTTTTAAGCATTTTTAGGAAATCTAGTAAAATGATAGAACTTTACGTTTATTATCATTTATTTATATATATCTCAAGAGTATGTATATAAACTTTTAGCCAAAAATATCTAATAGAAGGTGAGTTATAGCGCTCTGAGCACATCCGCCTCGAAAAAATGGACGCTCACTTCCTCCACGATTCCGGCTGTGATTGGCTTATCTGAAATTTTAAAAAAAATTAACGGCGTTTTAATCTATATAAGCTTAAATGCCCCAAATGAACCATACTCAATTGAAAATATCAAAAATTT
>BMAU01008559.1:0-27253 GCA_019973935.1 Trichonephila clavipes
TGAATTAAAAAGATATTTTCAGTCATATTTATTTCAAGTGTAGAATTTTCATGTAGAACATAAGTTGGATAGTAACATATAAAAAAATTAAAGCTTTACATGCATAGGAATTTTTTATGCCTTTACAAGTTTTAAAATGTGTGTTTCAGATTTTTAATTTTGAAGATGAGAGTGTATTCTAATCCCTGAGGCGTTTTTTCCTGTACAAGATAGAGTCTTGAAATATCTTGTAAATATTCCCTAACATATATACGTTCTATAAAAGTTCATATGGATTTAGGTCTGAGAGCTCTAGTTAGTTTTTAAAAATATCTTAATGTAATATTAAAAAAAAAATTGTGTTTTTCCAGGGGTTCAGCCATACAAATAATTATTAAAATTCAACAAGGAGATATATTTTAAATTTTATACTGTTTGTTTGCAATAATCTAAGAAATATACATCACTTACAATAATTAAATATTTTTAATAATTTAGCATTTTAGAAAGGTTTTAAAAACTTTAAAAACTGTTCAATGCTTTAAAATTGTGAAATAATGGCTTGTCAAACTAACCTATTTTTTCAGAATCAATATAATAGTATAATCTGAATATAAAACAAAAATTAATTTTACTGTGACAAAAACTGTTTAGGACGTCTACTTATACTGTAAAAAGAATGACAGATAAATATGTAACATAGTGGCATTCAAAAACACATTCATCATAAGTAAAAATTCTGTCCCGCTACTAATTCCAATGCATTTTCCAAACTGTAGCTAAAAACAATTATATGTTTATTAGGCCAGAAGTTATTTATATTTAGATACATTTTTCTTTATTAAGTACATAATGAATAATGGCAAGATAATTTGTAAAATCCTAAAAAGATTTT
This sequence comes from Trichonephila clavipes, assembly GCA_019973935.1. Classification (NCBI taxonomy): domain Eukaryota; kingdom Metazoa; phylum Arthropoda; class Arachnida; order Araneae; family Nephilidae; genus Trichonephila; species Trichonephila clavipes. Next base: position 875 of record BMAU01008559.1, read on the forward strand.
AATGGAGAAAAAAGCCAGACATAATTTTAGATAGGTAGAAATTTCATTATATAATACACAAATGTGCATGTTTTAAAACAAATAAGTTGGTTAAGAAAATGAAATTTACTAAAAATTTCCTGAATAAAGTAAATCAGATTTCATCCTCAAATACATATTATTGTAAGAAAATGTTTTATTCAATTTACAATCAATTACAAATCAACTTTTATAAAAAAATAATTTTAACAGGTATAAATAGCAAAAATATCAAAGGAGTATAAGAAAGACACATACATGTCGATTACAGAAATGCCACAGTGTGATATTTTTCAAAACACGGCACTGCACACAGTACAACATTACAGTATTTGCATTGAAAACGAGTTTCTCTTCGAATACGTTTTCCATTATCATTTATCTTAAGGTTGCATACCTCACATGTTTCGCGATTTTTTTTTTTTTTTTTTTTTTTTGAAGAGTCTTTTAATAGTCTACACTCCTGCAAAGAGAAGTCTGAATTCAAAGCTATAAAAACTTACTATTCCCAACAATGACATTTATATCTTTATTTTTAATAATCTATGAATGCGTTAAACTATTAGATTGTTATGGCGACTGTTTAATATTAAATGCGAAAAAACGAATAAATTTCAAACTGAAATTTTTAAATTGATTGTTTCAAAACTGTAATCGATATTCTCATAACTTTTACATATTGTCGTTTTAGCATCTCACACATCTATCTTCTATGTAAAATAATATTACAAGTTCATTAAATGTTTCAGCATATTTTTAAACATAACATGCAGTTTTCAACCAAATTGTGAGGCTCCGGTAGCCTAATGGTCAAGGTAAGGGACTCGTAGCTGCCGTGTCATGAGTTTGACCCCAGTACCACTGAAGATCCACCGTGTAGGGGGAAAGATGCTCAAGCGTCGTCCTCGTCACTTGACCATGGTTTATAATTAAGAAGTCCGTCGCCAAGTGAGTGAATATTAACGTCGCACTGTTCAGCTACACGAGGGCTTTTGGTGATGGACCTCGTAATTTCGAAGCACGGTCAAGTGATGAGGGCGACACCCGAGCTGGCCCCTCTCTCCTAACTACCACACTTCCCCTCGGAGGAGGTTTGAGCTTCTCTACAGATTTAACGTGCATCGACTCTCTACACGGTGGGTCTTTTGTGGCACTGAGCTCGAACTCGTGGCATGCTAACCATGATCCGGTACCTTAACCACTTAGCTACCCCGGCCACAAGTCCGTCGCCAAAAGCCCTAGAGTAGTTGAGTAGAGAAGAGAGAGCGACGTTAATATTCCCTAACTTAATTAAATAATATGAAATTTAAGGAATACATGAAAAATATTAGAAGTGGAATACATATATATGTATTAAAAATTTAATCTAAATATATGTTTTTAAATATCCAAAGATTTATATATTAGTATTTATGGTAAATATATATTTTTCAACTGAGTATGTGAGACACGCATAAATATCTTTTCGAACTCCAAATGCAGAATTTCAGTGCAGCTTATATAAAATTCCTAGTTTTGCATGGTTAAGATTATAAAAATGTCCAAATTTTAATAACCTTTTCTTCAAACAACCACTAATGGAACATAAATAATGAAGGATTTTTTGCATAAATAGATATTTTTTAACTTGAATTTAAAAAGGATCTTTATATTTATTTATATGCGCAAATGTTAACTGTAAATTTGTCCAGATGCTTTTGATTACTCTTTTATTTGAAGATTCAAGTTCAAAAATATAAGCTTGTAGTTTGCGTCTCTTTGAATGAAATTACTGTTCAGACATTTAAAATTCAAATATAATTCGTTATCTGAACAATACAAAAACTAGGGATTCTATGTAAGATGCCCTGAATATCTGGCTTTAAAATTATAAAAACCAAAGGATTTAAATAGGATTTTTAGCAAGGTGTAAAATTTTTTAGCAAATAATGTAATACAGAAGCTTAGAATTATTCATGTTTAGAAGTGTCCAAAATTTTAAAAGTTTTTAAATTTTGAACTTTTCTTCTGTTTATTTTTGACACATAACGAAATAATATTTTAAAAATGTTTTAAAAGTATTGATTAAAATAAGAAAATGAAGCAGTAAATTATCCTCAATGTTTTAATATATACTTTGAATTCTAAATACTATAGATATTTTTAAAAATTTAGACATATATTATAAAAACTTAACTCCATTTGAGGATTTTAAGGTAAGGAAAAAAAATGAGATTTTTATCAAGCTATCCCCTAATTTTTCAATTCGTTGACTTGCAATTATTTCCGTACGCCTTTGGTTTAAAGAAATTATTCCCAGTTTTTTATGATTGCTGCAGGGGAAGAACCGGTCTCCCGCGAGCCATAAACTTCCCCCTCAATGTCTATTGTGTCTCCCTCGACCATGTCTAATTATCTTTCAAGATGTTAAGCCTTTAAAGGGGGAGAATTTGGAAAAACAAGGCTTTTCCGCTTTCGAACACGTTACTTGAGGAGTTAAAATTACGTTTGTGCATTTTTGGTGAGTCCCCTGCCTTACGGAAAATTCCGTGTTGTCCGTTTTTGAAGCCTCTCTAGTAGGGTATAAAAGCCGTGCTAACCACTTGAGGGTTAAGGGGTAGTGAAGCCAGAATATCATATTTTCATTTCTTTTGTATCTGAAAAATGCACCGAATTCGAGTCATATTCTTTAACATGAACCGAAAACAGCCTTAAGTAACACATGTGGAAAAGCTTTTTTGTTTCAAGAACATTTCAAGCAATTTCACAAAGGTTCGTAAATTTAATTCTAATTTTCCTATTGGTCGTGGTAGCCTAGGTAACTATCGTGGTTGGCATGTCATGATTCCGAGCCTAGTACCACTAAACACCCACGTGTAGGGAAGATGCACGTTAAATCAGTCGATTGCTCAACAGTCCTTCCGTTGATGACTTTGAAGAGGTTGGACAGCTTATGTGTCGTCCTCGGAACTTGACCATGGTTCAAAATTACGGGATCTGTCATCACAAGCCATCGTGCATCTGAACAGTGCGACATTAATATTCACTCTCACTGACTAATTTTCCGATTTCTTTCAAACTTTTGTTACCCACACATTTTTAACGTAACATTCGTAATTTTAAATAACCCAAATGAAAGAAATTCCACCTTATAATATTTCCTGTGCTGGTTACATTAGTTATACACCTAAATAAGCCATGTACCCCCATGAGGTTACAATGTGATGTGACCCTACACACAACAATTATCATCTAGTGATTATGTGACCTCGCAGGGCGCGTACGATATATCTGTATACTTAATAATAATATATAATTAATTTTTTTATAAAAAGAATCTATAATATATAATGTAACATTCATATAAATACACATAACACTACAGCAATGACGAATTGTAAATTTTGTGTGGTAAGTTTTTTCCGAAACAATTTTTAAATTAAATTGGAAATAAAAAAAATATTTTTTAATCACACCAAAACAATGGCAGGTTTATAGATTTTTTTTAGGTTTTCTAGTCATTCAATCCAGCGTTTCTCAAACTGTGGGGCACGCCCTCCTTGGGGGCCTACGAAGGGGGCGCGAGCATATTGAAAAGTCGAAAACAAAATTTTATTTAATTCATTTTGTTTTTTTACTTACAGTAAATTAATAAATACATTCTGACATAATGAAAATAAAATATTCATTTACACTGATATATTACAATTATAAATGTATCAGTGCAATAGAATGTATTTTTATAATTAACAGTACAAAATTAAGAACAGGTCTAATAATTGACAGTGACCCTATGAGCTTGTCACGTATAAAATTATATACAAAAATTCACACTTATCTCTTAACTGCCGATTAAAAGTTATGCGATTCGTTTCCTAATGCAAAACATTTTCCACGTAGGAACGCGTATGCGATGCATTAGGGGTGGGGAGCAGTCAAGAATAGCGAAGCAAATAATCTGAAGTGAAAATCCTTCGTACACTTTCAAGGTCCTTTTATTGCATTCCAAAGCTATCGGAATAATTGTACAGATAGCAGTGCAAAGAAAAGGTCCGTACTTCGGAAATACGTATATTTACGTTCGGAGGAAATAACGCTTTGACTGAGCGAGAAGTTTATATACGCCAGTCAAATCGTATATATTGAAGTTTTAGGCTCAAAGTATTGCATTAATGATTCCAATACATTGTTATTGTATGAGTGGGGTGCGATGAAAATTTTGATTGTGTGTGTGTGAATATTGGATTGCGAGAATATTGAAACTTTGAGAAGCACTGCATTCAATCGGTTTTAAAAAGAATAATGATAATATTAAATAAAATTGAAAGCTAAGTTTTTGAAATTTGTTTTGTGTGGAGTTTTATGTATATTTTAAAACATATATTAATTTATGAAAAATATCGTATATTTTTACTCTATTCTAATATTCTAAACTTTAAAAAATCTCTCTAAAGACTTTTAGCACAAAATGGTTTTTTACCAATGTCTAACAAATGTACTACAATTCGAACTATTCATTTTTCTTTGTCTGGTTATTCATTCTTGTTTTTCAAAAGAGAAATAATTCGGGGAAAAAAGATTACAAATACGAAGTGTATTCTTAATAAGAATTTTAAAAAAGTCTACTTAGAATGTTTTTTTATTTTTTATTTATTTATTTTTTTATATATATAGAATATTATTGCAATCTCAAATTCAAAATTTCTTTTTTTTTTTGCATAAGAATTAGTCTGCAATTAAATCTAAAAAATTTAAGGACTCGCAATTTATGTAATTAACATTATATACTTTTAGCTCCATACTGGTTTTCCGTACGCCATGCGGGCTACAGAAAGTTGGCTACAACATGTTTGTCCATATGCTGTAGGAGCACTATCTTTGATTACACATATTTTTAATTCGTATAGTCAAAGTATTCGTTGCAACTGCTTTTAAGATATGCGTAGTGCCTATGGTACTAAAATACTTTTTCATCAGAATTTTCTTTATGGGGGAGACGCGAGACTGAATTTTTCGTTCAAGGCTTAAATTTTGATTTTTGAAAATATTCGATAAAGAACAGGGATCTGCAAGGGAATGGGTGATTTGTTGCTTTAGAAGAAATAAAATGAAAAGATAATCCAAAAGAAAAAAAAAAAAACAATATTATATCTGCCATCATTGCAATATAAATCTTAGTATTTCCACATGCCTCAAATTTTTTGTATATACATATATTGTGTGCGCACAAACACACACAAAATCATCTATCATTTAAATACAAAAGTACGAACACACACACATATTTTGTTCTGTAAGTATGAGATAAATTCTTTTAAGATGCATTAAGCATTCTTCATAGCATGCCGAATGTATTTATAAAATCAAACAATTAGGGGGGTTGTAATCCACTATTATAAATTAAAAAATAGTGTGAAAAACTTAAACATTAAAAATTTTAGTTAAATTCTGCTGTTTTCGTTCTGTGCGTGTTAAGTAGTATGCTTAGTTACATACAATAAGAACAATGTGCATGTTTTGGAACATTTTGGGCGTTAATAAAACTTGGAAAAAAAATTGATCACTTAAGGTGTTAATACATAATACATACTTATTGCAAGCCTCCCTAAAATATCTTTGTAAACTGAGATTATTTTTAATTAATCCAAATGTTTCAAAGTGAAAATATTTACTTGGAACCACATTTATACGAGAGGGAGAAAGTAATTTCTTTATAGGCTTCTAGTTTTTCTTTTTAAGTTTCATTTGTTGGAAGTTTTAAGGATTTCTTTAAAATCGAACATTCTTAAATTGACTAATTACTTTCCTTTTTATAGCTATTTCTATATCATATACTTATACATTGATAACCAAAAAGTAAGAACTGTACTTTTAATTTTTTTGCGTATATCTTACAGGGAATATTTTACTTTCTATTTGCATCTGTTTTCACTTTTACAAGACGTAAGGTAGATATTAAAACCAAAAATGTATGTCCCTTATAGGATGTGCTTCATTTGTAAATATTTAGTGTCTTTGTAGCATGAAAGAAAGCATATATAGCTATCGAGTCGCAAAGCCTCTCGTGAGGTAGGGAGAAGATGACGAAAAGTGGGAGGACCCTCACCATCCCCAGAGTGTTCTCCCTCAAAACTGCGGTAGAGCCGAGCCAAATCGTACTGTCACCAGTATGCTAACAAAGGGTGTAAATTACTAGCCCCTTGGCAAGATAAATCTCGTGGACCTCAACCTGACACCAACAGACAGGTGGCAACGTCATTGTTATTGGCTAATCACATTTGATTAACCAGATCATATGAATGTAAACGAAGGCGTGTGGCCAGGGCGACTAAAAGGACATATCCCGAACATGCCCCAGGCTTTGTCGTGTCACGGTTCAAAATCTAAGCCATGAAAACACAGTGGGTATTTGAGCTGATGCCCGTCATATCTATTGAACCTAAAAGTATTCCCGTTGACTTATAGTAGAAGTTTGAAGATGGAGATCAAGTGCCGTTCTCGTTACTTGGTCATTGCGCAAAATTATGAGAGCCATCAGCAATAGTCTTTCTTCAGGTTGCTACGTATATAAAAATGTTTACAAAATAATCTAAGACGTTCTTTTTATTAATATTAACTTTTATAATGACATAGATCTCTTCCGCTGACACGGATGGATAACTTTTGAGTCATGGTTTACGGGTGTTTAAAAATATTTTTTAAAATTGTATAAATTTTAATGTTTTAAAATTGTATAAATTTTAATGTTTTCAAATTGTATAGATTTTAAAGTTTTCAAATGTTATAGATTTTAAAGTCTTCAAATTATACTGAGTTTACTTTTCTAAAAATCCCTTTCTTTAACCTCTCGTGTAATTAGAAGCTCTAAAAATCTATTTTTCAATAATCGTTAAAACTGTGCCATGCCCATTTGAATGGCGAAAAATGTAAACAAAGTACTTCGTTTCCGCTTAAAAATTGAACGTCTGATATAAACTAAAACAAGTATATTTTCTTCTAAATTAAGCCTTTTACTTTTTTTTATTTCCTAGACGATTAGAAATCTCCATGTATACATTAAAATCAATTTATCTAAAAATGTAAATTTTGATGTTTGATCTACGTTTTCTGAGAAACTGCTGTTCACAGGTGTGTAAATTCTGTATCATACACTGCTGGACAATTGCTAAGGACGTATAATACAATCATCCATAGAAACCACAAAATGAAAGGAAGCAAAATGTGGAAAATTAGAATAAGTGCGGGATATTAGTAAGAAGAAGTATGAGTATGCAAATTTTTTTTTCACGTCTGTTCATCACGTGATAGCGTTCATAAGAGCTTTAAAGGTTTTGATGCGTGTGGACAGTTGTTGTTTCAAGTCAAAGTTTTACAGGAAAGATTTAATAGACGAACTTAAAATTTTTGGCTTGTCTTCCCGACATCACATAGATGATTTTACGCGTGACCGAATTATTGGAAAGATCGAAGAATGGCGAAAAATAACACATGTTGCCAGGGAGTTCGACATCGCTCACAGCGTTGTTTCACGGCTGTGTGAGTCATTTAAAACTACTGGAATGTGTAGTAGACGGCACGGGGGAGGTCGTGTTAGAAGTACGACGCCTGCAGAAGACAGATATATCGCCCTATCAGCAAAAAGGAACAGGCGCACCACAGCTCAGCAGGAGGCAAATCAGTTTCTTGCTGCCTCAGGAAAGTAGATCTCCCGAAAAACTGTTGCCAGACGTTTGAGGGGAGAAGGACTATACGCACGCAGACTTGTTGTGTGTGTCCCATTGACCAGACAGCACCGTACTGCCCGTTTGCAATGGTGTCGTGAGCATCACAATTGGACTGAATAGGACTGGGCATGCGTACTATTCTCAGATGAGAGTAGGTTCAGTCTGTCATCGGATTGTAGATGCCAACTGATCTGGCGCGAGAGTGGTACTGCTTATCGTCCAGAAAATATCCAGGAAAAGGAACGATATCCGACATGCAGTATCATGGTGTGGGCCGGCATCATGCTCAATGACCGCGCGCGCCTACATGTGGTTGAGAATGGGACAATGACGGGCCAACGATACATTGATGAAGTTCTACTTCATCATGTTCGTCTCTTCCGTGGTGCTATCGGTGATAAATTTGTTTTTATGGACGACAACGCAGCATGTCATCGAACACTCGCTGTTCAGAATTGTCTAGACAGCGAGGGTATTCAACGTCTCGTATGGACAGCGCGTTCTCCAGATCTAAACCCCATTGAAAATGTGTGGGATGCTTTGGGAGGCAAGTGGCTGGTCGAAACTATCCTCCGACAAACAAGAACACCTTAATCCGTGCACTCACAGAGGAATGGGATAAATTGCCTCAACAGCTGCTGGATAATGTTGTGCAAAGTATGGTACGACATGTGGAATGTTGCATCACACTCCACGATGGACATATCCCGTACTGATACCTTTCTTTAAGGTGCCTGCTGACTTTTAGATGCATTGTTCCATTTCTCCGTACGCAGATCAAATGAACATTTTTTTTTTTCTTTCAGATGTTTCACAGCTTTTGTACTTTCCAGAACAATAAATATTCTTTATTCTAATGTCTGAACAGTGTGGCAACTATATTTTATCCTACTAGGCCTCATGTCTCGCTTAATGTTATGCTACATAGCAATTTGTGATCCGTCCTTAGCAATTGTCCAGCAGTGTATATTTATAATGATGGGGCTAATACATACAGAAATAAGCTTTTTGTAAAAAACTCAAAAAATTATTTCTTACAAACTTTTATATGAAAAAATGGGTCAAATTTCGCAATGTCTTATAAAATATTTCATAAATTATTAAAAAATTCGAAATTTGCCAAAAACTTATTTGGTATAATGAAAAAGGTGTACTTCAATTGTATGAAAATTTTCAAGTATGTTCATATGACAGGTTTTGAGAAAAGGTACATCGAAAATAGCCAATTTAACATTGTCAGTATATATATATATAGAGAGAGAGAGAGAGGTTTCCAACTCTCCACCCCCCCTCTTAATCATTATATTGAGTCATGATATTTCTTTTGAGTAATGGTTTAATCATGGTGTTTTTTTTAGTCATTCTGGGGTCTCTAAAGACTAAAAGTTTGGAGGTATTAGCGTACGTTAAATGAGATAAGGTTCGAATTTCTTACTGGATTTTAACTATGCTATCTGACTGAATGTGGAGGGCAAGCTTGGAGAGTGTAGTATTTACTTTATTTCCCAATTCGTCAACTTACGAGGTCCGGAGCCATTGCGCAATTTTTTATTTGCCCCATTAATAGTTGCACATTTGAAAAGCTTAAAGAAGTAAATGAAATGTGTACAATATAAAACAGGTTATTCCCCTTCCCGCATTTTTTATTTTTACTTATTCATTCATTTATTTATTTTTATAGAAAGTCAGTTTTAGTTATAAATATCCTAGTTTTATACTGTGAAATTTTTTTTTGAGCAATGAGGATATAAAAAAAGACAATTAACTTTTGAAAATTAATATTTTATTTCGAAATAAACTTTTTTTTCTTTTTGTTTACCTATTAGCAGAAGTAATGATATTTTTCATGCATATATAATTTTTTTAAAGTTTTGTTAAATGTTGTGGAATTCATATAAAAACGATAATTCAATAATAAATATTCCACGAATGATTACTTATTAAATGCTCTGAAAATTTACGAAAAAATATTTTTTTTAATATGTGTGGGTTTATTTTTAAATTCAGATGTATTCAACAGGAAGGCTTTACATTTAAGGCTATAGTGGACAGTAAAAAAAAATTTTTTAATTTTTTACAAACATGCCCCAAATTTTTACTGGATGTATGTAACTTAGAACTAGAACCATATAAAAAATTTGGTGAGAAAAAAATGATTAGTTTTTAAGAAATTTAAAATTAAAAAATATTTTAACGTAAATTTAAAAATTTCAAAACGTTCCATGCGATTTGATTTTTTTTTTAATTTCATATTTTCACCTGATTTAACTTCTTTAAGCAATTCTTTACAAATGTATGCATACAATGTAATATTTTATATGATAATTTACAAAATATGGGTAAACGCAAATTTTTATATAAAAATTTCAAGAATTTTAATGATTTTCTACATAAAAAACTTTAATTTCTTCTTTCACCCTATCACTATTACTACAATGCATCCAAGAATTTATAAGTATACATTAGATGAATACTTTTGGTAAGTTTTGTTATAATTCGACAAAAATTGCAACGCATGGAACATTTTGAGTTTTGGTTTCGAGGCAAATTTTTGATTCTGAGAAAAACAGTTTTTTTATTTTAAAGGAAATTAACTTATTTTTTTTAAAAAAATTAAAGATATAAATATGAATTTGAAATTGAAAAACACTAATATCATACAAATATAAGATAGATGCAGAATATATATACATAAGGTTCTGCAATATTTATTGAAACAGTCACACATTGACACGTGGTATATACAGTGATAAAAATTGAAGTAAGCTAGAACTTTCTTATAATATCTGAAGTAAATTAGCAGAATGTATTTCATTGTTTTATCTCAACCAGATAGTATATTATATATTTCATTAATCATGATGAGTAAAAATAAAGTATTGCAAAGGGATTAAATTACAAAAATTCAATGTTTTCGAGGAAGGTTTAATTTTTTAGAACAACAGCTATTATTATTCTAAAGGAAAAACTTAGTTTTTTTAAAAACAATTAAAGACATTCATATAAATTTGAAAAACACTAATATCATAAAGATAAGATAAACATAGAATATATGTATAAGATTCTGCAATATTTATTGTAACAGTCACATTGACATGTAATACATATAGTGATAAAAATTGAAGCAAGCAAGAACATTCCAATAAAATATAAAGTAAATTAACAAAATGTATTTCATTATTATTTCATCAACCAGGTAATATATTATATATTTCATTAATCACAATGAGTAAAAATAAAGTATTTCAATACAATTAAATTACAAAAATTGTAAAAAATAACAAATCTAATTACACATAACAAGAAAACTGTTTGCTAAGTCTGATAAAAAAATTTAAAAAGCACCGGCACTATAGGCTGCATTTGTATTCGTGGCATTTCTTTTCCTTTTTTGTTTTGTAGAAATATTCTGAGAAATGCGTCGTTTATCTTGTCTTTCTGCAATAGTCAAAGAAAAACTGTCATTTAGACATGAGTCCTCTTTCGCTTCAAGAGATTTTACATAGCCCAAATTGTGCTTTTCGATGGCCTCCGTTACTGCTATTTCCAGCCTCCTTTTGGAGACGAATACCTCTTTTGGGCATTTTCGCCAAATGCAGCTATGCAGACTTTCATTCGAATTTTGCGTCTTGCCTGCTACGCATCTTTCAAGAATGGTGTCTGAAGCTAAACGTTGATAAACAGGCATAATTTTCTCCACTACTTGTGGCGACAAGTAAGTTTTCATGGAATTGTGTGACCCTGGGGTCTCACCTTTGATATAGCTCTTTTATAGAAACACCATGATCATTCCTCTTCAGGACACTTACCATGCATAGGCTTTTGTCAGTTGACGAGCAATGCATCAGGCTGACATATACAGCAGTTTTCATTTTATCGGTATCAGGGACATTATCTTTTATTGCCTTTCTATAGTTATTTTGCAACTTTGTGATGTTTTTATCTGCAAGGCTTCCCTGCTTACGCCCACCAAGAGTCACTTTTTTCAACTTCCATTATTTCACTTTGCTACGTAACGATGTGTCTAGACTCTTTGCAATATAATTCAGGCACTCTTCCTTTTCGATTTTTATATCAGAACCATATATTTTATTGTCCGACAAAAATTGAAAAATGTTGAGTCAACATCACTAAGCATGGAAACGAATCTCATTTGGCAATCACTAATTGATCGCCTCCACATAATTAGTGCAGCGTGCATCTCCATAGCTCCAGAAGTTCCATCGAAATTTTTGTCACACTCATCCGCATGTCTTTTTTGCCATATGTGGAACACCGCACTATCGACTCCCATATCTCGACCAGCAACTACACAATTAGGACAGTATTTCGACAATACTTCAAAGTCAAGGACAAGTCCACTAAGGATATCGATGATTATTCCTAATCCTAGGTTAGATGTATGTCCTCGCTTTTTTGCCAAGTACCGTCATATGATACACTGACATCAATTATTTCCTGATTTTTAGAGAAGCATCAACTTTTACGTGAGCTTCTCTAGCAGCTTGACGTGACATTTCGAGCATTTTTTTCTTCACCTCTTTGTTTTTCACGGAAAAGTTGTGCATGCATTTGGCAAATGTTTTTCGGTCCATTGTTGGCATGTTGAGCACAGATGAAAACCTTTCCAAAGCAGCATGCCCTCTGCCTATGGATAGGAAGGCACTCACCAATTTGCTGTTTATATCATGTGAATTTTTGGCCTCTTCTTGGAAACTTGAAAAACACTTCCATATAGCTTTCATGACATGATTCGCATAAAAGTTCCATCTTTGTAGAATACCCCATGGAATGGTGTTGTTTTATAACAAGGGTACAGTTTGTACAATATTTACAAGGAACTTTCTGCAATAGTTCAGAAAACACAGCCTTGTGGGTGAAAATATAGCTTGCCTCAGGTTGGGAAGATGTACTCGGTTCAGACAATGTATCTCTCTGCAATACCATACTATTACAGTTTTTTTCATCAACAGTTTTAGAAGATTTCTGCCATCGCTTCTTGCTATTTTCAGCCAACATCTTTCTCCTTTTGGTAGGACGACCTTTAGGTTTTCTATATCTCGATGATATAAGATCCTTTATAAAAATTTTAAATAACAAAAGCAATTTAAAATGAACTTTAGTTCTGAAAAGAACTTTTGTTTTGGTAAAATCAATATAAAGTTTGAATAAAATTGAACGAAAAATGCAAACGCAAGTTCGAACGAATTGTAAACAAATAATGCCGATTTAGGTCTCAGATACAGTTAAAACAAATTGTTGCCATCCAGACCTTGATAAATTAACATTTAAAAATAAAAATTAGAGAGGCTATGTCTACAGTAAATAAAATTCGTACTGTCAAAGTACATGACAGCTTTGTCAGCATGACATCAGAATGTAAACAAAGGGGCGTGGTCATGGATGACTGAATCGGAACTACCCCATAACTCAGTAAAAAATGCATGAAACCAAAAAAATTTTTCCGTTTGATAGAGAAGCTAATATAATACTAAAATAAGCCAAAAAAAATTTTCGATGTTTTAGTCAATTTTCCACATTTTAACTGTCCACTGTAGCCTTAAACGTTTGTTTGAACTGGGTGTAATAGAGATAGGACAGTCCGATTACACTTCGCCCCTTATTTTAGTAGATTGCCCAAATAAAGACCCTCGTCCGTGTGTTGATTATCGTCGATTGAACGAGATAACTCGAGCTGAATTTTTCCTTTTGCCAAATATGGAAGAGATAGTAGAAAAAATGAGTGCGGCTCCCTATGTAACTGTGATGGATTTGTCGAAAGATTATTTTCAGATTCCGCTCACGCCGAGAGCTCAGAGATACGCAGCTTTCGTTGCTCCATTTGGCACCTATATCCCCAAGAAAATGATGTTCGGGTTAGTATGTGCGCCCTATTATTTTTGCAAATTGATGGCCCAAGTTTTAGAGGGGTTGGAGCAGTTTGCATTGCCGTACATAGACGATACAGCCATTTTTTCCCAAGGGTGGAAAGATCACGTAAAGCATATCGACATAGTTTTAGGAAGATTGAGAAAGGCGGGTCTAAAAGTGAAACCCTCTAAATGTAAGTTTGCTCAAGAGGAAGTCTTATTTCTAGGGCATCGAATTGGTTCAGGGAGTAGGTCTCCGAGTGATCTGAAGATAAAAGCTATAGCAGATTTCCCGCGGCCCACCACTAAAACACAGGTACGATCCTTTCTCGGTCTAGTGGGGTACTACTCTCTTTATATCCCAAATTACAGAACAATAGCTTCACCCTTGACCGACGCACTGAAAGGGAAAATTAAGAAAGAGAAGATCACTTGTGGGATGAGAAATGTGGGAAAGCGTTCGAGGAGCTAAAAGCCAAACTCGTCTCCCAACCCATATTGTTTGCCACGGATTTCATCCTGCAAACGGACGCGAGTGAGGTGGGTTCTGGGGTTGTTTTATCGCAAAGAATAGAGGGGGAAAAGAACACCCCATCGTTTTTCTAAGCAAAAATTTTTTAAAGCGGAGCGAAAAATACAGCACGGTGGAAAGGGAATTAGCTGCGATAATTTTTGGTCTAAAGCGATTAAAGCATTATTTAGACGGGCAAAAATTTATTATAGAAACCGACCACAACCCTTTAAGGTACCTAAACAAGATGGGGAGTACTAATCCTAGGTTACAAAGATGGGCGTTGAGTTTACAGCCGTTTAATTTTGAAATCAAACACAAACCTGGGAGGCTCCATGGAAGCGCGGACGGCCTAAGTAGATTGGAATAAGTAGTTTGTGGATTTTTCTATTAATTATTATATATATTTAAATTACTGTTTTATTTGTATGTGTGTGAGTGTATCTGTGTACATTGTGGAAGAAAATGGATGTTAGAGAAAATCTCTGATGTCTCTAGTCAACCGTAGGCCAACAGATGTTTACTTCTGTAGTCATGCGCGATTAAGTGTAGGTGGTTAGTAAGAGTTTGGCATTTGACGCATTTTGTTTAAAAATTGTAATTTAAAGGTGAAATGTAACTTTGAGAAAAAGAATCCCAGATTCGGATTTTAAGATCTAATTGTGTGAAGTGTACATTTTTTTTTTTTTTTTTGAAATTTTGATTCATGTATTATGTTATTTTTGATTGTGTTTAATACCGGGATTGCTGCCCTGATCATTCTCATTGATGGGACGATCTTTATGTGTGTGATTTCTAAGAACTGAATCCAACTAGGACCAGAGCAGTCCCGTGAAATGGACCTTTTAGGGAAGGAAGTTGTGACGTTCTCCTTTCGAAACGAGTTTCACTCTTTCAGGACAATACTAGACAGAGTTTTAGGTGCACGTGCAGCTGGGGTTCATTATCGCTTATTTAGCGTCTGGACTTTGGCGCCAGTTAGACTAGGCAAACAATTGTTTGACTATTCTACTGTGGACGAGATCGCTTCCGAGGCAGCTGACTGTCGCCTTACATACACAACGGCGAATTGTCCTCAAAGGCGGTAAAACGACAACAGTGGGCCGAAGGGGTTCGGCCGGCGGAGCATGTGTCGGACACCTGCTGGTGTGTGAAGAAATCGGGTGAGTGGACGATTGGCGGATTATGGACCAATGGGCTCTAATGAGTTGAGGTTCAAGGATCGACTCATATGGGCCCACCAATGAGAAAACGTGAGGGGGAGAAATGGACTGTCCCTGATGTTTTAAAAGGCTGGAAAAACCGGGAGAAAAAAAAAGGAAGGAGAACGAGAAAAATAAGAGAAAGAGCTCGAAAAGACGAGGGCTGGTCGTTTTAGGAAGCGGAGAGGGGAATCCCAGAGTTTTTTGTTCCGTGATGCTGACCAGGAATCCAAAACGCGAATGAGAAACGACTTGCGGACTGGACCGAGACAAGCTGTGGAGTGAGCGACTTCAAAACGGGGCTACCATACTTGTTGGTATTTTATCAATGCGAGTAGTAGTATCACGGAATGATAATCTACTTGTTCGGTATATGACATGAAAGAAAATAATTTTTTTTTTTTTTTTTTTTTGCATAAGGTTCAATTAGAAAGAGAGAAAGTAAGGACAAACATAGAAATAAAAACAAATAAAAACTGGTTATTAATAAAAAAAAAAAATTTGCCCTAAGCTCTTAAAAAGTATTTATAAGGCCCTTCTTGTATTCGATTTAACTAACAATTTCCACACGTTTTATAAAAGAATTACATTAGAATATGAACTTATACGCTGAAAATATCTGCAATTTGTGATATGCTTCAAACAAAAAAGCAAGATTTTCCGTTGAAAGCTAAAAAACAAATACCTTTAGATCTCTTTTTTATGAGTCTAATGCAGGGTTACGCAGACTTTTCAAAGGTACCGGCGATTTCTATTTTTCAAGGTGTTGCCGTCCATTCAGTGTCAGTGGCGAACACGGGGGGGGTCCACGGATTCGCACCCTTCCCATAGCCCTTTTTTTCCCGATTGATTATAATCCCATGTATATAGTACGTAAAATTTAATTAAGTATTTGTTACTAATAGCTTTTTATTAATTAATGCTAATTATTTATTTAGTAATTTTTTTACTGTTTTTCTCAATAATCTGCAAAATCAATATATATATATATACACTGGTGTGCAAAAATTAAGGTCGAAGTCGAAAAATTGGCAATCAGCTGAACGAAGAGGCAGAGTGGACAGAAAGACCAATCAGGAGATTAAGTAAGGTGATGTACGGTAGCACATGCGCAGATATGCAGGTAGACGTAATGGGGGAGTGTCTGAGTAGTATAAAGCATGTTGTCCGTGTAAGATCAGTATTTCTGGCAAAGAGATTGCACGCCGTATAGCAGTTAAAATCACACCGAGTTGCTGCCTCAGCGAGAAATGGCGAATAATCAATCTGTTAGACGACATCTGGATGCTTTTACCCGAGGTCGAATCATTGGGAAGTTGGAGGAAGGCCGCAGTGTGACAAGTGTGGCTGCAGAGTTCGAAATTGCTCACAGCATCGTTTCACGACTTTGGAGACAATTTCAAACTACAGGAACAGCTATCCGGGGTTCAGTAGTGTTGTCCACGAGGAACCACACCCACAGATGACCGGTACATTGTCTTACAGGCCAGAAGAAACAGGCGGCAGACAGCGGGAGAAATCGCTAGACACACGACACAGGCGACTGGACGACCGAAATCGCGTTTTACCGTGGCCAGAAGACTGCACGGTGGTGGTCTGTTTGCACGACGCCCTGTACGGTGGGTACCTTTAACGCCTGCCCATCGGAGAAGGCGTTCTCTGTGGTGCCGGGAACACCAGAATTGGAGAGACAATGAATGGGGACGAGTACTCTTTACAGATGAGAGTAGATTCAGTTTGAGTAGCGATTCTCATCGCATACTCATCTGGAGAGAGCAGGGGAAGCCGCAATCATCCCTCGAACATCATTGAAAGGGACAGGTATGGAGGTCGCGGTGTTCTCGTTTGGGGAGGCATCATGCTTGGTAGTCGTACATACCTTCACATCTTCGACGCAGGTTCAGTCAACGGTACCCGTTATTGTAACGAGATTCTTCTTCCATATGTGCGTCTTTTAGAGGCGCTATGGGTCTGCAGTTCCTTTTCATGGACGTCAATGCACCATGTCATCGCACAGTAGCTGCCGAACAGCTCTTAGAGAGTGAAAATATTGAACGTATGGATTGGCCGGCACGATCTCCGGATCTCAATCCCATCGAGCATGTATGGGATTTTCTAGGCAGACGCTTGGCAGCTCGTACCTTACCACCAGTAACGATTCAGGAGCTTCGATTGGCGCTGCAAGACGAATGGGCAGCAATGCCTCAACAACTCATTGACACCCTCATTCTCAGCATGGGAAGACGCTGTGAAACCTGCCTAGCAGTCAGGGAGATCATATCAACTACTAAAGACCGGATGTTTCTTGCTGGACACCCATCACAGGGATGCTTCGACCTTCAGTCGCATTGCGCTCTATGCTACTTTTTCAATCAAGCTTCTTTTTATCCCTCTGATTTCTTTTTTAGTAAGTGTTGCTTACATATTACACATGTCCTTACGTATTGGGGATCTTACGGTATTAAATGTGTTGATTTGGAAAGGTTTGTACAAAGTTATACTGAAAAAACCGTCTCGTCCTTAATTTTTGCACACCAGTGTATATATATATATATATATATATATATATATATATATATATATATATATACAGTCAGGTCTCGTTTTATGCGGTAGATACGTTCTACCGAAAACGCATATAAAAAAATCGCATTAAAAAAGACATTACTTGAATGGAAAAAGTAGAGATACGTTCCTTAATTTTCTAAAATCGCATAAAACCAAAACAACTAGTTAAAATTAACTTAAAACCGCATAAAAAAAATTGCAGAAATGAAAAGAAATAGGCTGCATGATAAATTACTTCGAATGTCTGAAAGAAATTCATACAAAAGCTTAAAAAAACACTTGTATTCAAACCTTAATCCATTTTATTTTATCGAAAAGTAATACATATAGTTTTACATTTTTAATCATTATCGCTATCTGATAATGGTTTGCACCGTTTGCGAAGTAGTTCCAAATCACCATCAGAAGAGACTGTCTCTGCAATAGATATTTGCGGTAAAGGCCACGGATTTTCACAAACTTCATTCTCGTTCTGTGTAGCTCTTTCTTTTCTGACAATGTAATCAGTAATTAAACTTTGCGATGAGAATTCTTTTATTTTTTATATAGTTCACGATATCCAGACATGCAGTTTTGCAGCTCACGTTGTAATTTAGAGGCTCGTTCAGAATTGGGGTCATTAATAAGAAAATGATTTTCTAATTTACTGCAAAGTTGAAGATCTTCTTGAATTAATTTTCCAGTGAGGGGAGTTGATTTTTCTTCCTCATCATTATCACCTTCTAGACCTATGACGCCGTCTACAGTTAGATCTAAAGTTAAATCAATAATATCAATGTCACTTAATGCATCATCTACAAGTAATTCATCTATATCATCGTGGCTGAAGGTATTAAAACCATCTCCTCCAATTTCATGTGCCAAAAAAATTAATTATTTTATCTGATAGTGTTGATGTTTGAGTGGTTGTATTGTCTGTCACACATACTGGCCAAATCTTTTTCCAACAGGCATTTAAAGTTCGTCTTATTTGAGCGGAAGCAGATGCAACATGAATTAAACAATCAAAAATAGAAAATTGTTTCCACACATCTTTTACTGTTAAGGACTCATTTTCTAGTTTATTCAAGATGAATTTGTACGTTGTCTTAATATAATATTTTTTTAAAGTTGCAATTATGCCTTGATCTAATGGCTGAATAAGGCTTGTTGTATTGGGTGGAAGAAATACTAGTTGAACATTTGGATGTTCTAATTGTGGATGACTTGCTGCATTGTCAACAATTAATAAAACTTATCGAGAGATTTTTCCTTCATATAGGCTTCCACTTCTGGTACGAAACAATTATTGAACCATTCTGTAAAAATAGCTGTTGTCATCCAAGCTTTCGGCTTAGCCATCCAATGCACGGGCAGTTGTTTTAAATCTTTACCTTTAAGGGCGTGTGGTCTAAGAGATTTATTTATTAAGAGAGGTTTCAACATCCGATCTCCTGATGCATTGCTACAAAGTAATAAGGTAACTCGATCTTGACTTGCTTTATGTCCACTTGCAGTTTTTTCATCCTTTGCGATGTAAGTACGGTTAGGCAATTTTTTCCAATAAACTCCTGTTTCATCAGCGTTAAATACTTCATCGGTAGAATAGTCCCCATCTTCAATAATTTTCGCTAGCTCCTCTGGAAATATTTTTGCTGCTCCTTCATCTGCTGTCGCACTCTCCCCTGTTATCTTAATATTATGAAGTGCATTTCTTTTTAAGAACCCGGTTAGCCATCCTTTGCTAGCTGAAAATTCTTTTCCAGCTTGGGAAGTGGAAGTTGATGGTTCTGACTGTTTCATTGACTTATAAAACTGAAGAGAGCTTTTTCTTGTGGATTAAATAACCACTTACAGGAATCCTTCTTTGAACTTGTTCCTCAATCCAAATTGCGATGGCTCTTTCCGTTCTTTCTAATAATACATCCCTTGTGTACGATGCAAATTTGGTGCTTAATTTTTGTACCAGAAATGACCAATTTTCTTATTGCAGCTTCATTCTTTTTAATTGCTCTGACAGTAGATTGGCCTAAATTAAAATGTTTTCCAATAGCCGTAGATCCTTCTCCTTTTCCTAAGTGATCTAAAATTGCAATTTTCGTTTCCAACGAAATTGACTGTCTTTGGTGTTTTTTTTTTTCTCCATTGGGCCAAATAAAATATTAGATAAGAAACTTTAAAAAATTACACTTACGATTTTCTAATGAAAAATAAAACTTTACGACACTCTCTTTAAATCCAGAAATCAAAATTTGCTGCTTATTGTATTGCAACTTAAATTCGCCGCTTATTAAAGTGAAACTTTTATAAAAATGAACGAGGCACCGCAAAGAGAAAATATAATTTCGAAATAATGATATCTTATCGGTATACTACTGAAATAACGAATGCGAATCTAAGACTGTCGCAGCCGAGCCGCAGACGTAAGCACCAAAAAGATACGGAAATTCTCGGAATACTACGATCTACGCCTCAGTATAAAAAATAATAATAATAACAAAAATCTAGAAATGTTTTGAATACAAACCGCAAATGTTTGAAATACAAACCGCACAACTTCAAAATCGCATAAAAAAGTCCGCATAAAAAAGAGACCTGACTGTATATATATATATATATATATATATATATATATATATATATATATATATATATATATATATATATATATATATATATATATATATATATGACAGGCCCCAGGCCTGCTGGTAAAATAAAGAGGGCATCATCTTCACAATATTCCTTTATTACGCTTTCATCATATATAATCTAACATGGCGGACCTTTTGCCGCGCAACCGGGCGTTACCAAATACAACATCGCAGCGAGGAGACACCAGCCAAGTCCTTCCTAGTATGCGTTCGCCTTCGTCAGCGCTCGTTGCTCCTTTTAACAGGCTTGTTTACTCACAAATCCTTACGCGATGGTAAAGAGTTCGCTCTATTTTCATTTATTACTTCCTTAATTTTGAACCTAAACTTTTCAAACCTGACAAATTTCCCCCCCTCCGCTGAAGTCTGGCACAGCCAGATTGGCCAATTCTGACTGGCAAGTCCCCAGGGAAAAAATTATATTTCAATGATATCAAATTCCCCAAATGAAATAAAAATCTAGAAGATATAATAATTGTGTAAAAGAGTGGGCTGGTGAATCCTAACATGTACAAAAAAAGTAGCAATAATGAATAACAAAGTATCAAAAATTTGGTATAAAACTTGGTGTTACATAGAATTGTTTTCTGAAAAATATCACACATCTAATACTTCCATTATGACTATAATAATAATGAGGTTAATAAAAAACAACATAAGATAAAAATAGTTCACATTAGACATTCAAAAATATAGTAGTGCTAAACAACATAACATAAGATCAAGTGAAATTCTCACTAAATGTGCACCAATAGTAAACAATGTTAATAAAGTGATAAATGTTGAAAAGTTACAAGTACTTCAAAATTGTATTGAATGTTGGAATAATGAGTACATAAATACATAGAAGAATAGGTATAGAGTGAATAACAAGATTTTAGGAATAATGGTAAAGTAAATACATACAAAGAATAGATATAAAATAAGTAATAGCAAAATGAGTTTAGGAGCTCCCAAAAAAGAAAAGATTACATAACTATAACACAGAAATTTATCAAAATAAACACAACATCAACATTATATCAAAATATCACTAGAAATATAAAATGCAAAGAAAAATAAGGGTATTTCAGATATATCAAGTACAGGTAAAAGTTCAATCAATGTAATGTAATGTTTCACACAGTCCTGTCTTGGAAAATCATAGTTCAATGTTCATCATCCAATTATTGTTTATCACACAGTTCTTTTGTTTATTATTAGAATCTCTACTCAATCAACTCATTTCAAAAACATACAACCATAATAAAATCTTCATAACATCACATACTATATTTTAACTTTCAGAATATACTCTGATCACAAATAATCACAATGAAATTACTCTAACACAATGTATCGTAAAATGACCTCATCACAATGTTTTCATACAGTCCATAATTCAGTTATTTTTTTTTTTTTTTTAAATAGTCTTCAATAATGTGTTCATTATGAATAAAGATACAATACAAATTCAATTACATTAAATTTTGATTTTCATAATGTAAACAAGTCTTAAATTCAAATTTTAAAAACAAATTTTATTATTATTATTTTAATAACAATGCACTTCTTTTTAAAATTACAATGTACTTCTTCTTCCCCCCCCAATGTTTGAGAAAACAAACTCTATAACAAATATAAATAAGAATTTAGCATAATTGGAAATTGGATTTTTGAATGAAATGGTTTTAATCTTGTAGAATGAACAATATCTGTTAATTTTCCTGTATATTGATTTGGTTTATCTATTTCATAAGTAACATTTGAGAGTTTCCTGACAACTTTAAAAGGACCATTATAAGGAGATTGAAGTTTACTTGAATTAGGGTATGAGAAATTTTGATATAAGACTAAATCTCCAACTTTAAATTTTGCATCAACATAATGTCTATCATACCTTTGTTTATTTATCTTATGATGCTTAATTGTTCTGTTTACTGCAATTTGTCTAGCTTGTTGTATAGGTGGATAGTTTAATTTTACTTGATTAGGTAATGGCGAATCATATGGCAAAGTTCCAAACATTAAATATGCAGGTGGAAAGCCAGTAACATCATGTGGCGAGTTATTGTATTCATATGTAACTTGTTCTAATAATTTTGTCCAAGGAGTTTTTGTAGTTGAATTGACTTTACATCTTAATTTTGCTACTAATGTCTGATTAACTCTTTCATTCTTTCCATTGCATTGTGGTCTATTTGCTGAAGTTAGTAATTGTCTAATATTATGATGTTTTAAGAATTTCTTAAATTTAGATGAAGTGAATGCAGCATTTCTATCACTTAAAAGTTGTTTTGGGCATTGAATTGAAAAATTTGTTTTAAGCAATTTGTATAAGTTTCAGAAGTGACACTTTTGGATGGAAATGTCCAAGCATATCTGGTAGCATGATCCAGAACAATATGCAGGTATTTCTTTTGTGAATTATGATAATTAAATCCTCCTACAGTGTCTAGTGAGATCATTTCAAATGGTTCTTCTGCTACAGGAACTTCTTGCAATAATCCATACTTTTTTGTGTAGACTTTTTTATTCAATTGACATGTTTCACAACATTTAACAAAATTTGAAATGTCTAATATAATGTCTTTCCAGTAGTAAATTGGAGAAATTAATTTTAACATCTTTTTTACACCTGGGTGACCAAATTGTTCATGTGCAGTTGTAATTAATTTTTCTCTCAAAGATAACGGTACTACAATTTTAATTAAATTCTTTTTCTTAACTGTTAATACATCATTAATTTTTATATATTTTGGATCATTAATGTTCTCTGAATTTTGGTATTTAATAATTTCATCAGTATTTAAAAAATGACAAATGGGTGATATATAATGGCATACAGGGTTCCTCGACAACATGTCTGCTTCAACATTTAATTTACCTTTTATATAAACTATCGAATATTCATACTGAGAAAGTTTTAAACTCCACCGAAATAAACGTCCAGTTAAATGTTTTACACTTTTAAGCCATTGTAAAGCAGCATGATCAGTATGTATTGTGAATTTGGATCCATGTAGGTAACAGTGGAATTTATCTAAGGCATCTATAATTGCTAAACACTCTTTTTCTGAAATTGTATAATTTTTTTCATGTTTAAGTAATTGTCTCGAGTGATAAGCTATGGGGTAAAGTGTTCCATCTGGGTGTTGTTATTTCAAGACTACACCTATTGATTCCTGACTTGCATCACAAAACACATGACATGGATATTGTGAGTTGTATAATTTAAGTATAGGTTTTGAGATTAAACAATTCTTTAACTTTTGATAAGCTTCTTGACATTCATGTGACCAATTCCAAATTGCATCTTTTTTAAGTAGTTTATTTAATGGTACTCTAAGTTTTGCATAATCTTTAATAAATTTTTGATAAACATTGATGGAACCAAGAAATCTTTGGAGTTCTTTCACATCTTTAGGTGGTGCTAATTTTCTAATTGTTTCAATATTTGGATTACTTGGGGAATAATGACCTTGTGTTATTTCATATCCTAAAATTTTATTTTTCCTGTGCAAACTGACATTTTGATTTTTTAAGTTTAATGTTTTCTTTTTTACAAATTTGAAATATTGTATCTAAATGAGTTAAATGCTCTTCCCAAGATTGTGAGAAAATTATTATATCATCAAAATAGTTTAAAGCAAAAGTTAACTGATATTTTTGTAAAATTTGTCTTATAGTTCTTTGGAAAACAGCTGGTGAATTTTTCCAGCCAAATGGAAGTCTTAACCATTCATAGAGTCCAAAATTAGTTGTGAAAGCCAGTTTCTCTGCGTCTTTTTCATGAATTTTAATGTGCCAATAACCACTTGTTAAGTCGAGCGTAGAGAAAAATTTAGCATGAGTTAAATTATCAATTACAAAGTCTATCAGAGGTACAGGGGTGGAATCTTTTCGTGTGATTTCATTTAGTTTTCTATAATCGATACATAATCTTGATCTTTTTCCCTTCATCCTTTTGTATGCTAAAGTTACAGGGGCAGCATATGGGCTATGAGAGGGTCTAATAAAACCTGCTTTTAACAATTCTTCTATCTGTGTTTGTATTTCTTTAGATTCTTGTTGACTGTTTCTATAAGGGCGTAAACTTATAGGAAGGTCTGAAATTAAATGAATTCTTTGTGGCTCTAAATTGATACAACCTACATCATACTTATTTTGTGAAAATATGGTTTGAAATTTGTCAAGAAGTTGGGTTAAATCTCCCCATTGCTCACTAGTTTGTCTTGGTATTGTGTCCTCAACAACCATGGCTGGGTTAAACAATCTTTTCAGATCAGCTTCAGGGCTGTCTGATATTTGATCTAAACCTTTATTATTCTTAACGTTAATATTATCTTCATTATTTGCATTATAGTAGTTCATATTTTGATCATTATTAAGAGTTTTACAATATGTCCCATGATATGTTCTCAACTCACCAACACACTTATTTACATATTTAATATTACTTAAATTTTTACCACATTGAAAATACACATGTTACGAATACTAATGTCAAGCTTAAATAAATGTAAATATTCTAGTCCTAAAATAATATAAGGCAATTCAGTATCAATTACAAACAAATCTATTTGCTTAGATATACATCCAATATTCATATAAACTTTAATTATACCTTTGGGTTGAATAGTCCCACAAGTTTGATTTATTTTTACATTACTATTTTGTATAATTTTAATGTTTTTTAATTGTTTAGCTAAATTTATTGGAATTAATGACACATTGCTTCCTGTGTCAATTAGAGTACAAAAGTGCTTGAACATACCATTGACTCAATAATTAGTTGTCATCCTTGCCTCTGGTTACTTTCGTTTCTGGGCGAGTTAAAAGTGATTGGATTCGAAATCCAATGGGGTTTCCCCGCGTAGGTTCGATCCTACCGGCTCTTTGACAGGCCCCAGGCCTGCTGGTAAAATAAAGAGGGCATCATCTTCACAATATTCCTTTATTACGCTTTCATCATATATAATCTAACATGGCGGACCTTTTGCCGCGCAACCGGGCGTTACCAAATACAACATCGCAGCGAGGAGACACCAGCCAAGTCCTTCCTAGTATGCGTTCGCCTTCGTCAGCGCTCGTTGCTCCTTTTAACAGGCTTGTTTACTCACAAATCCTTACGCGATGGTAAAGAGTTCGCTCTATTTTCATTTATTACTTCCTTAATTTTGAACCTAAACTTTTCAAACCTGACAAATATATATATATATATATATATATATATATATATATATATATATATATATATATATATATATATATATATTATAATGCTTGGCTGCGTATTGGGGTATGATACGAGAATGGTAGACATTCGACGCGCGCGCGACTCTCGCCTCCCCTTGAAAACATTTTGTGTACGCCACTGTCCAGTATCATAAGTGTGGTGAGTGGTAAGGAAAACGTCCACAAAATTTATTATAACTAAATAGTAAATTCGGAATATGCATACTTACCAACAGAACTAAAATAAAAAAAGCTATCACGTGAAAAGCTTTTACGTGATTACGACTTGCTTTTTTCATGGGGTTCACCTATGTAACGGCCTGTTTTTAAGCATTTTTAGGAAATCTAGTAAAAATGATAGAACTTTACGTTTATTATCATTTATTTATATATATCTCAAGAGTATGTATATAAACTTTTAGCCAAAAATATCTAATAGAAGGTGAGTTATAGCGCTCTGAGCACATCCGCCTCGAAAAAATGGACGCTCACTTCCTCCACGATTCCGGCTGATTGGCTTATCTGAAATTTTAAAAAAAATTAACGGCGTTTTAATCTATATAAGCTTAAATGCCCCAAATGAACCATACTCAATTGAAAATATCAAAAATTTTATTTTTGGTAGACCTCTGAAGAAAAAGTTTTGAATTTCATGGG
>BMAU01008561.1:0-49398 GCA_019973935.1 Trichonephila clavipes
GAGGATTATCGGCCTTCGAGAAAAAAATTTTTCCTATCCTGCAATAGAAGCTCGTGTGCAGCGGAACCGTTCCACAGAGGGATGCTAGTTTGGAAGCAATGGACCAACGAGCACCGAACAACTCCGGAAAAACTGGCAGTGGATGACGGAAGGTGACGTCAGCGCGACGATCGACACCTGCTCTGCATGGCGGTGAATGACAGTATAGCTTCCTCTAGGCAATTTGCAGCATTTCGGTGTACTGCTACAGGTGTACTATTGTCGGCTTCGTCAATTCGTCAACGTCTGCTGCACCGCGGATTGCGTGCAAGAGTGCCTTTATACAGGATCCTCCTCACGTCAAACCATCGACGTCTGCGTCTGCAATGGGCTCATGAGCACAGAGCCTGACAAGCTGTGGAGACCCCCCTGGGTCTCACCTTGAATACCAAGATTAATTTGAGGCAAAGAACCACTAAGAGCCACATTTTGAATAATAATATTTATTTATTATAATTTTTCTCAAAAAATCTCTGATAACATATAATACTATTATGTTACGTCTAATAAAGGGATTTACCTTTATTCTAAATTAAATTACGAATGATGCAACTAATTAATAATTAAGCTCAAAATCAAGTAAGGTCTACCGAAATAGGAGATCCGAGAAATACACGCGCGCGCGCGTACTCGAATTCTTAACTTTCATTAACTTTAACTAATTCGCTTAAATTGACGCTTATTTTAAGCGTACGTTAATTATATTTACCGCTGGCTATATCAGCTTTCTGGTACGTCTAGCAGCACGACGTTTCCACGCTTCTTATATCCTGGAATCCTCTAATATTGCGTTTAAAGTTTCTGGCTCAATAGCCTTCTATCATCCACCTTGCTAGCTTACAATACTCGACTTAAATACCTTATCTATTTTGCACATCCCGTTCATCTTTTTGGAGTTGATTGGAAATAAACGCGAGTTTATATTCCCCAAAAGACGCCTAAGAAGATTAGTGGAAAGGTTCCGTACAGATTCGTCACAAAGCGTTGGCGCAGAATTGTCTTTTTCAGATGAATCACACTTCAATTTGTGGGACCAGGATGGCCGCATTCGTGTTAGATCACTATACCGATAAACGCTGCCTTCCAGAAGGCGTTATCCGAACAACAAAGTGGCTAACACCCGGAGTTGTGGTTTGGGGTGTGAGTTCGTATCTCATGGACGATCAATTTGCAACGAATTGAGGTAATCTCAATAGCAACATTTACGTCCGTGAAGTGCTACAGCCCAGTCGTTCCCTTCCTTTAAGGCATCTCTGGAGCTATCACTTTTTCAGCAGGATAATGCACGCCCACATGTTGCAAAGACTGTTCGAGACTTCTGTTCAGCCCAACATGGGCAACTTCTTCTTTGGCCTGCTTATTCGCCGGATATGTGACCTATTGAGCACGTGTGGGATTTGGTTGGTCGGCATCTCGCTCGTGATCCACGTCCTGCAGCTTCAAAAGACGAACTTTCGCTGCGCATACAAGCAATATGGAATTCTCTTTGACAAGCAGACATTCAAAATCTGTTCGACTCCCTGCTACGTCGTATAGCAGCACTTATTGCAGCGCATCGTGGCTACACCAAATACTAATTTTGGACACTTAATATGGTACTTTTTGCTTTGAAAGTTTCATCATTTATTTTTACTAATACAAGTCGTTTGTGCATTAGATTTTATTTGATTCTGATGATTCCTTCATGGTGTTATGTGTGTGTGTGCATTTTTTACAAACAGCAGTTTAGTTCTGAGGGTTCTATGAATAGAAAAAGTTTAAGGACCATTGCTGTGTAAGCATATTAAAATTAATATGGTCTGTTTTTAAATGTTTCAAAATCTGTATAATTCCTTTTTCAAAGTGATATATATATGTATTCATTTTTAATTTTAATTTGTATTTTTTATGTTAGTTTGGAATATGTTTATACTGTTCTTTTTATCAATATGAAGATTTTGATACATTTTTTACATGGTGCCTTATTTGCTCTCTTTAAAAAGAATTTATCTGTCTTATTGAAGATATACTGTGATAATTGCAGAGGTAAAATTGATTTCTCAATATGGCATACTTGCGGCAAAGGGGACTTTTAATGATAAATTTTATTTTGGGGACAAAACTGGTATTTTTAATACTGCAAAAACTAGTGTAATGAGCCTCAACTTTTTAAATAATATTTTGTTTGAAGTAATTTAAAATAAACTGATATACCTGAAGAGGCAAAGTATAATTTTTCAGTGGCATTCTTTGAAAGTATAATTTACTCCCTCCCCCCCTTTTCATATGTAAAGGATAAAAAGAGTGCTTTTTTTGCTTGAAACTTGTAAAGGGATTTATGAAATATTTCATTAATGAGAAATAATTGCAGCTATATCATGTAACATAATTCCCTGCCTCGGCTAATTTTTTTTTTTATTGAATTTCTGATATACTTCGAAGATTTTTTTTTAAATGGATTCTTTTTTTTTGGGAATAAAAGCAAATTAAATTGTAGTAGCTTTGGTCCCCATACCTGGAAGTATGCCTCTTTGCCTCATTTTTGACATTTTCCTAAATATTCTATTTCCTTTTATTTGAATCATAGGTATTAAAGGGAAGACCACGAATTTTAATTAGTAGAAGATGGCTGCTAAGAACTTTGAATTAGGTGATTTAGTCTGGGCGAAAATGAAAAATTGTCCCTTTTGGCCAGCACAAATAGTCAACCCGCCAGTTGTAAATGAAAACGCCCTGGACGCTGACAAAGGGCTGACAAAGAAAAAACGCCCATTAAAAAAACACTATGTTTTTTTTTGGAACTCGAAATTTTTCATGGATCAACCATGAAAACATTGTTCCTCATTCTGAAGAAATGGTTAATAAACAAATTAAAAAAAGCCCGGCTCATATGTAAAAGCAGTAAGGAAATCATTCGAGCTAGTAGGGGGAAGATTCTGTTGAAAGTGATGAAGCGTCTGGATCTCCTGAAATCCATAAGAAAAGAGGTAAAGAGATGCAAGCGGAAGATGAAACGTAGAAAGACAAAGTCTAGTGAAACACCGCATTTGCATCCAACAACCGACACCCAACAACCATTTGCGACTGACGCATCCAACAATTTTCTCTATTACAGAATTTATCAAGAGTGTCGAATGACCATGTTTCTTCATTTGCCAACGCTTCTCAAAATATTGATATTTCTGATTGCCTCAATAACCAATCAGAGTTTGAATATTTTCCCTCTCCCTAATTATTCGGGAGCAACATCTAAGCAACATCTAACATTTGCAACATCTAAGAAGATAGGCTTCGTTGGCCTAGGAATGATTGGTCTAAGTATTGTAACAAGGCTCTTAAATTCAGGGCATAATATCTCGGTATTGAATAGCAAATCATGCCAAGAATGTGTTGTTAAAAAAGAGCTCAGCAGTTCTCGACACCAGCTGAAATCGTTTCAAACTGTGACATTATATTTTGTTGTGATTCTGGACCAGATGCTGTACGGTCCTTAGTTTTTGAGATGATGGTATTCTGCAGGGGTCTTCAGAAAAGTGAGCCTGGATCCAAAGGATACATCAATTGACACCTATGAATTCTGTTACTGCGCAAATACTTTGCAGGGTGATCACTGATACCGGTGGCAAATATCTCGAAGCTCTATCGATGATTCAATATCTAATGTAGAGAGGGCTCACTGTTGATTCCTGTTACAGGGAATCGTCAGCTTTTCGAAGATAGTTTATCCTGCTTATATGCCATTGCTAAACATATATGTTTTATGGTGTGAAGTTGGAACCGCTTCTAAAATGAATTTTGTCCTTAATATGCTAAGAGATTCGACATTTGCTAATCTGGCTGAATCAATGGCGCTGATGGAGCAAGCGAAACTTTCGCTCAGTAATTTCAAGAACATTCTTCCATTTACTCAAATGGGTAGTCTGTATGTTGCACAAAAAATGTCAGGACATGATCCAGAATAACTTAACTGTTGACACTTCATTTAAGAATCAAAAGGATTTGGAGTTGGCAGTACAACTTAGTGATTCATGTGGACAGCTTTTTGTCAATGATGTCTGCTGCACTTGGAACATTTCAAATTGCTACTCAGCGTCATGTGGCAAATCGAGCAACTGTTTGAGTTTCATTATTCCATATATCTGATAAAATTTCAAATTCATTGCAAGATGTGAATAGAAATAATATCCATTAAATTTCTTATTGTTTATGGCTTTTCTTTCTTTCTACAAAAATGTCAGGCCATGATGCAGAATAATTTTACTGTTAACACTTCACTTGAATATCAACAAAAGGATTTGGAGCTGACAATACAACTTAGTAGTACATGTCAACAGCCTTGTGCAATGAAGTGTCTTCTCTTTATTTGGCGAAGCCAAAAACATATAAACTTGAAAAACATTTTGTTTTATTCTATATATCTGTTCAAATTTATTGCAAGATGTAGAATAGAAAAAATATCCATTAAAATTATTCATGTTTCTTATTGTGTTTATGGCTTTTCTTTCTTTTATATAACTTAGAGAATATTTTTGTTAAAATGTTCATTAATTGGTAAATTTTAATATAAATAAAAATTTATCAAAACACAGGAAAAAATAATATATATATTGTAGGAGAGTAGAGTTAATACACTACACACACACAAGGCGATGTTATCAGATTTAGAACTCTTAGGTTTATTTTTCTTGATCTGCTATCTGCTCTCAGATGGGTGCGTGCGCTGCCAAGGAAGTCTGATGTCCGAAAAGAAAGAATGCACGGGGTCCCTATAGTAGAAAAGCTAATGCATGCGCAGATTGCATTTTAGGTGCTTGCGCGAGTAAGCGCTACCCGCAATTGCTGGAGATCTCGCGCACGCGCAGATCGTAATGAAAAGCTTATGAGTATGAGGAGTTGAGAAACTATAGAGTATCCCCCAGAGAGAAGGCGAACGATAAATAAGTACAGAATAAAACAATATACAAACATTAAATACATGGGAAATGGATAACACAATTTGTAAGGGTTGAACATTTACATGAAATGGAATGTATGTTATACTGTAATGTCAAAATAATTTGTTCTACACAATTCAATAAAAACAATGGGTTGCACAAAACACTTAATAAGATAAGATTTTAAAAATATGTACATTTAGAAATTGTGCTATATATGAAATGACATACTTCTGTCAATGAAAATAGCATTATAAGTTGCAGTAGTAATATACATATGAAATCAAGGTATATATTGCAGATTATTTACATGTAGAATTATTTAACTATGCATATTAAATGAAAAATGTACTCTTAATTCAATTTTACACAATAACAATTGAAATATTACATTACTTCAGTAGCAGGATAAATTCTTTGGGTTGTGAAAGTAAGGAATCAGAAGTTAATCTTATGTAAACAAACAATTGGGATTCTTACTAAGCTCAGGAATGATAATTTGACAGTTCATTATTTAAATTTAAACAATCAAAATGTAATCAATCACTATATAGTAACAGACTCACATAAGTCATAGGAATTAATAGATATTTACAAATACTGGTTGAACACAGGCAATTTCTATACTGTTGACAACACTTACATACACAAAATGTATACATTATTTCTGACAAGTATTTTAAAGAAGTTGAAAATAACTTGAATTTCCAAGAGTTAACTTCTCGCACACTTATATACAAGGCATAAAATGGTTAATGAAGTATTAGCAGTAAGTATTAGTAATATCAGTAATAAAGTAATTAAGAAGTAAAATTTTGTACATACATACGTATAACACCAGTTTAGAATATAAAATTTTCTACTATCAAACACAATGAAAAAAATAATAAATAAATCTAATATATACAATGTTGATTTTTCTTTTGTTAAACGCAAGATTTGATACATAATGTACATTTTCAAAGTTAGGAAGAAAAAAAAAATAATTAGACAAATATTATTATTGATATATGATTTATCAAAAGAGCAATTTGTAACATTAAACCATGTGCTATTAATTGTAGTAATCTGAACTGATCATATATAGTTTTAGATTTGTAAACACAGAAATAAACAATTGAAAAAAAACATATTAAAATGATTGAAAATACACAATTTACCAGTTAATGTATAGATATAAATATCTTAAGTGTGTTTGAAATTTATGCAAAAGGCAATTTAATTGTGAAGAAAAATAATGCATACATATTATGTTATATATTGTTCCAGATCTTTGGGAAATCTGACATGTCTCCCACTTCTAGTTTTATTTACAGTTTTCTCATTTGGTTGAGGTTCAGTTTTATTTCCGTGAGACATAGTTTTGTCTTTTGAATGTGGATCAGTTTCATCAGTTTGTTGTTTTGATATTCCAGTAAGAGGACTATCATCGGTGTCATCCCAGACATAAGCTGGTTTTACACGATCAATTGAAACTGTCTTCCTTTTTCCATTTATGAGGATGGTGAACACTTTGTTCGACGGATTACTTCAGGAGGTCCTGTATAATTTTGCGAGAGCTGGACACTCAACTCTCAAGAAAACATGTGAACAGTTCTTTAAATTAGTTGGCACAAACATAGAGCTATTTGAATGAGCAGATGTATGTGTCGGTTGTAGTGCTCTCATTTTCTCACGTAAAAATGAGACATAAGTTTGATTGCAAGTAAGGGTATTATTGCCTGTGGAGAAAAGATCAGATGGCAATCTGAGAGAGTTCCATAGATAAGTTCTGCACAAGTAGCATTGATATTTTTTTTAACAGCAGTATGCATGCCGAGAAGTACAATTGGAATGATTTCACTCCACTTTGAATTCTCGTGTGCTTTGATGGCACTCTTGAGATGGCGATGCAGTCTTTCAACAAGACCGTTGGCTTTTGGATGATAGGCAGAGCATCGTATTCTGTTAGTACCGAGAAGATTACTCAGCTCTCTGAAAAGGCTTGATTCAAAATTTGTACCTTGGTCTGTTGTTATAATAGCAGGACAACCAAAACGTGATATCCAAACAGATAGCAAAGCTCTACATACAGTTTCTGCAGTCATATCAGGAATTGGGATCACTTCCATCCATCTCGTAAAGCGGTCAACTACTGTCAGGCAGTAACTTTGACCATTAGAAGGTGGAAAGGGACCAATGAAATCAACGTGAATTTGGGAAAATCTGGCATCAGGTAAATCAAAGGTACCGATTGGTGCTTTAGTGTGCCTATGGATCTTGGATCTTTGGCAAGGATGACAAGAGTTAACCCATGCTTTAATATCACGCCTAATATTTGGCCACACAAAACGTTGAGTTGCTAATTTGGTAGAGGCAGCAATTCCAGGATGTGAAAGACCATGCAGAAAACAATTTTTACGATAATCTTTGGGAATGAAAGGCCGAGAAACATTGGTGGAAACATCACAAGTAAGAGTAATATCTTCAAGAGGAAAATATTGTTGCTTAAGTGTTAAGGATGTCGAGTTGGATTCCAGGAGTTGTTTTAAGTTCCTCATCTACCAATTGGGCTGCAGCAATGTCCTTGTAATCGAGACAACTTGCTTTGGAAATGGAATCAATTTCGATACGAGATAATGCATCAGCTACCAAATTATGAGTTCCAGGAACATGTTGTATGTTTGTAGAGAACTGGGAGATAAAATCCAGATGTCTAAGTTGACGTGGACTACATTTGTCAGCTTTCTGTTGAAAAGCATAAATGAGAGAGGTTTCTGATCAGTGTATAAATCACAAACTCTCTTCCAACATGTGCCGAAACCTTTTGACCATTGTGTATATGGCCAGGAGTTCTCGGTCATATGTAGACCAGTTCTTTTGGGATACAGAGAATTTCACATGGATAAGAAAGCAAGTGGTTGCCAGACATTCTCATAGTATTGTGCTAATGCACCACCGACAGCAAAATCTGAAGCATCAACCCAAATGCTAAGAGGTGCATTTGGCGTGGGGGGTGATGTAACAGAGTAGCATGTGCTAGGGCCTGCTTCACCAGTTCAAAAGCTGTAGTAGCTTCGTCCGTCCATTCTAGCACTTCTTCAGGCTTGATTTTGACCTTTCGCTTTGGACGTTTTTTATTCTTGATGACTTTTTTAAAAAATTTACTAAAGGTGCAAGGATATGGGCAGCCTGTCTAATGAAACGTCTGTAGTAGTTCAGCATTCCAAGAAAACGACGCAATTGAGTGATGGTGGTTGGTTGAGGAAATTTTAAGATTGCTTCCACTCTATCCTCTAAAGGTTTAATTCCAGAACTGCAGACTTGAAAACCAAGGAAATTAACCAGTACTCCAAAAGTACATTTAGAAGGGTTTATAGACAGTCCCCATATTGATCCGACCGTTGAAAAAGAAACCGAAGATGTTGGATATGCTCGGCTTCAGATGATGATGCAACTAAAATGTCATCAATAAAAGCATAAACAAAATTTAATCCTCTTAAAATCTCATCAACAAAGCGTTGCAAAGTAGAGGCAGCATTACAAAGGCCGAATTGCATTCGAGTACTCTCATACAATCCGAATGGGGTTATGATAGCAGTTTTATGTATATCCTCTTCATTTATAGGAATTTGATGATAGGCTTTAACTAAATCTATATGTGAAAAAAATATATATTTTTGCCATGTAGCTCTGAAGTGAAATCTAAAATGTTTGGAATAGAATACTTATCTTTTTTAGTTTGGGCGTGTTATGAACGTTTGGTTCTATAACATTTAAAAAATAGAAAGTTGCTTCAAAGAATTCGAAGAGCACGTTTATTCCATTAGGCTTAGCTGAGCTAGCACCAAAACATTGCAACAAGTCTCATCAAAATATACCGACTGTTGCCAATCGGGTAATCTGAAGAAGGTTACAAGAAATTGTTTCCAGATTTACAAATATAAATACAGTTTGATTACATAAAATAGTAAATTGCAAATGCCTAAATATAAAATTCATTTTAAAATTAATTATTTTTCAAATTATAATGTTCTATAATTTTATTATATTTTTCTTTGTTGAGTTTAATAATATTTGTCTCAACATTACTCCCCTACCAGTAACTGAGTTACGAACTGAGAAGTATGGCAGGAATAGTGTTAGATGTTAAACAAGAATTTTTTTCTTAAATATGCCTTTTAAACAATACATTATGAATACACAAAATTAAATATTTGTACAAATGTTACATACTTTTAGAAACAGTAATATTATATACAATGATAACTAGTTTGATGTTAGAGAAATGACATACATTTATAAATATTTGTAAAAATTAAGTAAACCAAAATATCATACACTTGATACAAGTAAATAGTTATAAGTTAGAGATAGATACAGGTTATTTACAGCAGATATATATATATATATATATCACAGTCCTGAAATCTTACAGGTTTCTTTACCAATCTTCCATGTCTTGAAACAGTGGGCTTAACATCGGGTAAGAGTTTAGTGTCATTAGCTGCTGAATTCTCATCTGATTGCCTACAAGGAACTGTTGTTTTGTCAGGAATAGAGTCTGTCATTAACAAATAAGCTGGTTTTAGTCTATCCACTGATATATTCACAGGTTTATTTTTTATTGTCAGTGTGAAATATTTTTCATATCTTTCTTTTACTGGGAATGGACCATCATATGGTGGCTCCAGGGCTTTCCTTACACGATCAACTCTCACAAATACATGAGTGCAGGATTTTAAGTCTTTATGAACAAAAATCTTTTGACTTTTTGGAGGCGAAGATTTTGTTGGCTTCAGCTCGTCCATAAAAGTCTGCAATGTAGTGACAAATGTTTCAGGATCAATTTGAATGGAGGGTGGGTTAAAAAATTCACCCGGCAATCTGATATTAGAGCCATAAACCATCTGAGCTATAGTATGATTGGTATCAGGTCTTAGAGCAGTTCTTAGTCCTAATAAGATTGTTGGTAATGTCTCTGTCCATTTGATGTTGTTAGGAGCTTTGATTTCCCCTTTCAGAGTCCTATGCAACCGTTCCACTTTCCCATTGCATTGAGGGTGATAAGAAGTTGCATGAGCTACTTTAGCCCCACAAATAGCAGCTAAACTTCTAAACAACTGAGATTCAAATTACCTTCTTTGATCTGTAATTATTTTCCCAGGTACTCCAAATCTGCAAACCCAGTGTTCGTAAAAGGCTTTGCTAGCTGTCTCTGCTTTACAATCAGGCAAGGGAACTGCTTCCATCCAACACGAAAAACGGTCTATACAGGTCATACAAAATGTCATGCCTTGCGATGGTGGAAGTGGACCAATTAAGTCAATGTGTATCACACTAAATCTTGTATCAGGTACTTCATATTCTCCAAATTTTGATTTTGTGTGTCTGTGGACTTTACATTTTTGACAGGGAATACATGTTCTTGCCCATTCTCTTATTTCTTGCTTCATATTTGGCCAGATAAATCTTTCAGTCATTAATTTAATAGTTGATCTAATCCCAGAGTGTGAAAAACCATGAATTTGTTGAAATATTTGTTGCCGAAACTGTTTTGGAATGTAGGGTCTTATATTGGATGTTGAAATATCACACCAGAGTGTTTTTCCTGATGGTAATGTACATGATATTTGAATTTTACTGAAGAGTTACTCTTCATTAACTGTTGCAATTCTGCATCTTGGGTTTGTTTATCCGCTATAGTATCATAGTCGATTACTGTAATGGCTTCGATTCTTGCAAATGCATCTGCTACTAAATTATCTTGTCCTTTAATGTGACATATATTTGTTGAAAATTGGGATATGTATTGTTGATGACGTAACTGTCTAGGTGAAGCTTTTTCATTTTTTTGATGAAAGGCATATGTAATTGGCTTGTGATCTGTATAAATAACAAAATTTTGTCCTTCGAGAAGATGTTTAAACTTTTTGACAGAAAGATATATTCCTAATAATTCTCTATCATAGGTACTGTAATTTTTCTGTGCATCAGTTAATTTTTTAGAAAAAAATGAAATCGGTTTCCAATTTCCAGCTTCAAATTGCTGTAACACTGATCCGATTGCAAAATTGGAAGCATCAGTAAATAAAGCCAATTGTAAATCAGGGTCAGGAAAGCTTAATAAAGTAGCATTTGCAAGATCTTGTTTACATTTTTCAAAATTTTCTTTAGCTTCTTCTGTCCAAAGAATTTTTGTCTTGTCATTCTTTTTTGAACCTTTTAAATACTCGTGAAGAATAGCTTGATTTTTAGCAGCATCTTTTAAATATCTTCTATAAAAGTTAATGAGTCCACAAGGAAAGTTCTCAAATCACGAATTGTTTCAGGTAATTTGTATGACAAAATTGCATCTACTTTCTCTGGAAGTGGCTTAGATCCCTCTGGTGTTATCAAGTATCCTAGAAATTCTAGATGAGTTACTCCCAAAAAGTTGACTTGGAGATATTCACTCGAAGACCATGTTTTTGTAACCGATCAAACACAAGTTTCAAATGAGTTTTATGTTCTTCAGTTTCGGAGGCTACTAGAATGTCATCGAGGTATGGGAAAACAAATTCTAGTCCAAATAAAACTTCATTGATAAAGCGCTGAAAAGTAGATGGTGCATTTCTTAACCCAAAGCTCATAACATTAAACTCAAATAAGCCAAATGGTGTTATTATGGCTGTCTTTTCCTTATCTTCTTCAGCAATGAGTATTTGAAAATATGCTTTGAAGAGATCAATTTTAGAAAATATTCTTTTCCCCCTTCAAAATATGGTGAAAATCTTCAATACGTGGAATTGGATAACGGTCAGGAATGGTTTGAGCATTTAAACGTCGATAATCGCCACATGGTCTAACACTTCCATCTTTTTTATTCACAAGATGTAGTGGGCTTGTCCATGGAGATTTAGAAGGTCGAAGGATATCATTATCTAACATAAATTTAAATTCTTGCTTGGCTATTTCTAATTTTTTAGAATCAATTGACGAGCTTTTGAGTAAACCGGTGGGCCTTTAGTAGCAATATAGTGTTTAACATCATGTTTTGTATTAGTAATTAATAAATTTGGTTTCATTAAATCTGGAAATTGTAATAATATATTAGAAAATTTTGATGTTTTATCCATTATGTTAATTTTATTTTCTTGCAAAATAGAAGAAATCTCACCTGTAACATGAAGGTTAGTTATTCCATCTATTAACTGCTTGTTTCGGATGTCAATTAACAAGTTAAATTTATTTAAAAAATCGGCTCCCAAGATTCCTTTACTAACTTTGGCAATTATAAACGGAAATAAAAATTCTCGACGTAATCCCAAATCAATATTTAGCACTTTAAATCCATAGGTTGGAATTTCTGTTCCATTTACTGCAAATAATTTGTAATCCAATGGTTGTTTATTTTTAGATGTGGCTGGTATTATTGAACAATCAGCTCCACTATCTACCAGGAAGTGCAAATTTGTCGTTCGATCTTTGACGAATAATCGAAATTTGCGACAGGCTTTATAATCTTCTGCAGCAGAATTTGTCGCAATATTTACTGCAGACTGAAGTTTTCCGTATTCCTATTCCATGCACAAGGCGGGCTGCACTTTTCAGGTTTGCATCGAGCACCGAAACGGAAGTGAAAATAACAATATTTTCCCTTGGGGTCGAAACGTTTCCGAGAACGACTACAGGATTTAGGACGAAAACTATTGCGTTCTTTCGTTCTTGATTTGTGGAGAATGCTGAGTTGACATATTTGTTCCTCTAGGCTTTGAATTCTGTCGAGAAGCTGGTCTCTTGACGACGTTGCTTCACCACAGTCTAAAGATTTTCCAGTTGCAAAAATCTCTGTTCTGGGAGTCATATCAGATATTTTATCAGCCATTACTGCCAATTTGCTTAAATTCTCATCACTGACAACCAAAATATTTTTAATGGACTCAGGAAGCTTTTCTAACCACAAAGTTTTAATTAAATTATCCGAAATATCGGACGTTGCAACAGTTTTCAATTTCTGCAACAGCTGACTAGGCTTCATATCACTAAGTTCAATTCCAGTTAAGAGTCGTTTTATGCGAAGATTTTCACTTTCTTTAAACAGACTGAGTAATCTGTTTTTCGAGTCCGTGTACTTCGTATCACTTTTGCTGTTGACAATGTCCCAAATATTCTCGACGTATTTTGGTTCTAATTGCGATACCAAATAATGGAATTTCGTTTCTTCTAAAGAAATTCTTGATATCTGGAACTGAGCCTCTACTTGGTAAAATCAAATTTCTGGCCTGTCAGTCCAAAACGGCGGTATTTTTATGCTGACGGCGCTCATTTCCAAATTCTTCGAATCTTCGTTAAGCATTATAACAGATAATAATTATGATTAAATTTTATGCAAAATTTAAATAAAATTGTTCTGGGTCACCAGTTTGTTATGAACGTTTGTTTCTATAACATTTAAAAAATAGAAAGTTGCTTCAAAGAATTCGAAGAGCACGTTTATTCCATTAGGCTTAGCTGAGCTAGCACCAAAACATTGCAACAAGTCTCATCAAAATATACCGACTGTTGCCAATCGGGTAATCTGAAGAAGGTTACAAGAAATTGTTTCCAGATTTACAAATATAAATATAAATACAGTTTAATTACATAAAATACAAAATATAGTAAATTGCAAATGCCTAAATATAAAATTCATTTTAAAATTAATTATTTTTCAAATTATAATGTTCTATAATTTTATTATATTTTTCTTTGAGTTTAATAATATTTGTCTCAACAGGCGTTTAATGCACGATAGTCACCCACTGGTCTCCAATCATTAGAATCTTTTTTAGGTACTATGTGAAGAGGTGATGCGTAATTACTTTTAGATGGTCTAATATGACCTAAATTTAACATGTGCTGGAATTCAGATTTGGCAATTTTTAAGCGATCAGGAGCTAAACGTCTTGCCTTAGCAAAAACAGGTGGACCAGATGTTTAACGTTAAATGTTTAACGTTATGCCAGTGCTTCTCAAACTTTCAATACTGGCGCCCCCCTTTTCGATCACAATTTTTATCGCGCCCCCCTTATACATTAATAATGTACTAAATGCAATAATAATGCACTTTGACATTAAAGCTACAATAGGCGATCTGAATTATAAACCATACAAATTAGTAACATAAGTATTAAATTTTGTATACTACTTTTAAGCCAAAATAAATAAATAAAATAATAGGATAATTATAATGTTAATTTTTCTTTCTCTAATTTTTAAATTGAACTTATTGCAAAATCCGGTGGCTGCTTAGAAGACAAAATATAGATATCTGCTAAATATAGAAAAATAACTCAGAGGGTCAATTTCTATTCATAAGGATTCCTTATAAAAACTTTGCTTTGCAAGACAAGCCCATGGAAATCGTTAATACATATTAAACTTGTTCTTAATTTAGTATTAATTAATTAGTTATAAAATACTCTGTGCAGCACTGATACATTAAAAGCATACCGGCTGAAGTGCCCGCTCTTTGCCCGAGTTCATTTATAAGAAAATAAACATTATTGATACAATAGCTGAATTGTAAGGAGAGCAAAGCCAAGTGCTCGACAATGCCTACAAAAATGTAAAATGATCATTTTAAAATGGTTGCTCAAATTATAATTAGTTTTAAGCGAATTGTAATTATAAGCCTCACAGAATTAGCATTTATAATTGATGTTAAATAATGAACAATAATATAAATTTCCGATGAAGAATAATTGTATTATTTTTAATATTTAAAGCGAAAAGACTTCAACATGTTTTAACCCGGGGGCAGGCACGCACTCGATACGGCCGAGCGGGGTTATTGAGTCAACCCAATCCGTTTTTTTTTATAATTATTTTATTGTACACGATAGAAATCGTGATTCCAGTGAATAATTTAACTAAGAGAAAGTTTACTTACCTACTTTCAAGAACTTTTCAATTTTTCTTTGGTAACAAATAAACAGTTTTGTCAGAATTAACGATTTCGTAATCTGTGTCCCGCGCGACCACTTCCGGGTAAAAATTGTATTCATTATGATAATATGCATGTTACTGCAAAAAATTGTGCAAAAAGTTTTTTTGCATGGAAAATTGCAACAGAGAAATACATTACTTACAACTTCCCTAAATGAGAAACAAACACGTAAGAGAGGGGGCATAACTAACTGTACCAATAACTTAGAAGGTCATACAAATTACAGCTATAATGTGCAGTATTTCAAAAATAATGACAGTGATGAATTTTTTATGTTCCTAAATTTCTTCGATTCTGGGATCTGTTTTTTCTCTGAAAGAGTTGTATGTTAGGCTTAAAAAGAAAGTGTAGTGAAAAAATCTCTCATCATGGGATTACAGCAAATCAAATAAAAGTTTTTTTATTTGGTTATAGGATCAAAGATAGCTAATTAGGTGTTGAAGAAGTTTTTATTTTTGATGACTTAATATCGCGTGCCTATAAATTATATCAGAGTAAAAGTGCATTTTTTATTATGTCTGAAAGTAATTTGTTTTAATTCATTGCAGTAAATTAATTATTTTTAAATCTTTTATTTTAGATATACTCGCGTCCCCCTCGTAAGGTTGTCGCGCCCCCCTAGGGGGGCGCGACCCACAGTTTGAGAAACACTGTGTTATGCTTAACCTCTTGCGAGAAAGGTGGTTTGTGACAATTTCTGGGAATTCCCTCAAAACATCATGAAAAATGCTTTCACCAGAAACGAGTTTAATGGAATGAACTTCAGGAGAAACGAGTTTACAATGTGTACTAAGTTTGGTTGCATTATCGATTAATTTTCTATTGCGAAGATCAGGTTAAATATTAAAATGGTACAAAAAATCAGCTCCAATAATTGGCACAGAAACCGATGCTATTAAGAAAGGCCATCTAAATACCCTTCTCAGATTTAAATCGAGGGTTAAAAGTCTCTTATATACCATAAACGTTGATAGGAGATGTATTAGCGGCTGATAGTTGCTGAATACTGTTTCCTTTTCTTTTCTCGGAAATTGAAGCTGGGAGAACACTGACGTCAAATCCGGTATCGATGAGGAAAGCGGTGTTGGATGATTTGTCTTTAATGAAAAGGCAACGTGAAATATGTGGCTGCGAGAAGGTAGTCGCAATTCCTCCTCGCTGGATTCGTTTTTTTTTTCATAGCTGCAGGGTGGAATGCATTTCTTGGCTCTTTCTTGAAACTTTTTGTGATACCAACAACAAGATTCCCTGGAACGTGAAAATGATCGATTTCGGGAATGATTTCGCGGGCGAGAGTTATTTCTTCATTCTGGAGTTCTTTGACGCATTGTAAGATCGTCTATCCTTTTATTCAGTCTCTCAATCTCTTGGAGGATACGATTTTTGCTGGATGAAGCGATGACGTTTGTCGAAAGTGAAGCGTTGGGAGTGCTCACTTCGAGGATTCTGTCGGCGACTTCTGCGGCTTTCTCGACGGTTATTGGCGTGATGGATGCCTAGATAGTTTGCACTGAGGTCGGTAGCTGCTGAAGAAAAAGTTCCAACATAAGCTCCTTCGGAACGTTGTGCGAAGCTGCACGCCTATTCATTGCCCTGAGGAGTTCTGATGGCTTCCTGTCTCCTAGCTCTTCGCCGATTAACAGCTTTCGAATTTCTTGTTGCGATGACTCGCCCCGGTTCGCTCGATCAGTTGAGCTTTAATGGCGCCGTAGGGATCCGTTTCACCAGGAGTGATTATTAAGCCTCTTACAATTGCGGAGGCTTCCGGTGGCAGGTTTGATACAATATAATTAAATTTCGTGCACGTGTCTGTAATCGCTTTCGGTACTCCGAGGGCAAAAGTTCTTTCGCACGTGGAGAACCAGAGTTGAGGGTCGCAGAAATTGTAGGGTGGAATTTTAACTGCAGTGACTTCAGTCATTTTTTCAGTAAATACCTTAATATCAAGTCAAATAAAGGTTGATATTCGTGAATTGTTCGGGTCACCAATGTAAGAGGCAGTAGAGTTAATACACAAGGCGATGTTATCAGATTTAGAACTCTTGGGTTTATTTTTCTTGATCTGCTATCTGCCCTCGGAGGGGTGCGTGCGCTGCCAAGGAAGTCTGATGTCCGAAAAGAAAGAATGCACGGGGTCGCTATAGTCGAAAAGCTAACGCATGCGCAGATTGTATTTTAGGTGCTTGGAAAATATGGCTATATATACTAATTTCTGCCCTATGTATTTGTAACATTGCCAGTGTGCCTCATAATTTTAAACAATAAGTGGATAGAATACACTAGTTTACAGTTTATATCATTGATTCCCAAAGTGGTCTATATCGACCCCAGGGGTCTATGACGACTTGCAAGGGGCCCACGTCAACGAAAAAATAGTTCGGGGGTCCATGAGGGAGTACACGTTAGTGGCTTTCATTAAACCATATCATGACTTTAATTTTAAAAGAAAATTTAATCAAATGGAAAAACCAGATTTTACCTATTTAACAAATTGATTTACTAAATTTAATGAAGTTAATTTGCAAAGCGACGGCCTAAATTAAATTTAAACAAAGACC
The DNA here is from genome assembly GCA_019973935.1 of Trichonephila clavipes. NCBI lineage: Eukaryota > Metazoa > Arthropoda > Arachnida > Araneae > Nephilidae > Trichonephila > Trichonephila clavipes. Next base: position 17,460 of record BMAU01008561.1, read on the forward strand.
ATTTCAGTGTTCCTTTCCAGAATTAAGTTAAAGATGTATAATATTGGACGTGTCACGAATTTTCTCAATCTGTTAAGATGTTTTAACCTACGTTCAACATTTTAATGCCTTTTATTCAGATTTTGACATTAGGTTTGAGAATACTTTGACTATTGTAATACCACAGTAGGCAATGAATTCATATGGTCACATTGAAAAAAGATGTCATTTTACAATGAGAAAACTGATGTCAGCAGGCTTTAAAGACATACCTGTTATTTGTCCGAATTATGAAATATCGTGAGAAAGTTTTTAATTGCTTTTCCTAGTGAGGAAAAGTTTCAGCAAGTTTGCCGATCTCAAAAACGAAAAAGAAAGAAAAAAAAACTTGACACTAATAACAAAGGAGATTTAGGTTTTTAACTTGACTAGATTGATATTAAAAATGTTGAAAATTTGTTATTAAAGCACCAGAAAAAGTATTTGTGTGTTGTTCAGTTATTTTATGTAACACTTATTTTATGTATTAATTAATTTTTTAAAATTAATTAACATGTGCTTTTCTTAAATTTTATAAACACTATACTTCACTACAGTTAGAAACTTAATTATTTTAAAGTCAGTAGTAGTACACCAGCTGTCAAAAAGACATTTAAATTGATAAATTGGCAAAAATTTAATATTAAGTATGCAGGGGTCTACCCAAAACCGATAAACATGGCAAGTGGTCTATGAGACAAAAAAAAGTTTGGGAACATCTGGTTTATATTCTTCATTCACTTGTCTTGTCTGTATGTGTGCTTTGAGATAGTGATATTGTTCCATTATATTGGTTTTCTCTCAGTGATTGCTATTCTTTTTAAAGTTCTGCTTTAGTGATAGCAGTCTTGTCTTTGGCAGCCAATTTACTGTTTCTTGTTTTGTTGAAATACATTGCATTCCCTTGTGTCCAGATCTCCCATAGCGCTTGATTTTTTTTTACGATTGATTATAATTCTATGTATATAGAACATGAAATTGAATTAAATATTGGTTATTAATAATTAATTTTAATAATAAATGCTAATTATTTATTCAATAAATTATTTTTTACTGTTTTTTGTTCTCGACAATCTACAAAATCAAAAAATATGTTGGGCGGTGTATTGAAGTACGATACGAGAATGGTGGACTTTCAACCCTGGACTCCCCCTCTCTCCCCCTCTCCCCTCTCTCCCTCCTCTCTCCTTGAAGAAAATTCCTATGTGCGCCACTGCAAAGAGCATATATATATATATATATATATATATATATATATATATATATATATATATATGCATATAAATGGCTCTTAAGGGGTCAGGTAGTGGTTGTGATCAGGACAATCATGTACAATTTAATAATTTTTATAAATACTTAAATAAAATTTTACACAAAACAACATTTTTCATTCCTTAAAAACTTACGAATAAAGATATTTTTATTTCTGTTGCTCAGTGTAAGAACAACCATTGTCAAAATATAACGAAAATTAAACTTGCAAGCTTCTTAAAAAAATTCCCTACCCATACTATCATAAGTGTTTTATTCAGCATTTCCATGCCTACACTGTTAATTTAAACTGACTTCGATTGTTCTTGCATATAAAAGTCATTCCAATGCTGTTTATTAACTTTAAAGAATATTATATAATATAGAATGTGTTTTAGTCACACACTTGCATTGGGGGTTTGAGTATCTCCTGTTCATTCATAATCATAAGTACTTCCGAACTCGTATATGCAAATAAATAAATGCTGAGGGAAATCATTTTGAAGAGTACTTTCCCATTGCAGTATTTTTATCAATGAATAGGACTTTTACTAATTTAGAACCAATTCTTATATTTTCACTGATTGTGTCAATAAACTTTGTTTACTGGAAAACAATGTAATACAGAAGTAACTATCTCAAGCCTATTAAATGTATATGCAAATACAGGAAAATTGTTTGAAAAGATAATAATAAAGGAAACCACAACCATCTATGCAAAGACCCAGGTTTGCCAACTGCTGTCGTAGACAATACGCTTTAAAGAGGAAAGTTTACGACAATTGTAACTCATTGGATGGTAAACTTGAAAATGAGTGACAACTATTTTTATAAAATGGTTTAACAATTACTTTTTAATGAATAATAGAAGCCTACAAAATGGAAAAACCTCAATTTTACAAATGTTTGATAATATAAACCAAGCATTTACAGTAAAGTAAGAGCATTTTAAGAAATACATATTACAGAGTTACTATAAATTAAAAATAAGTCCCTTACAGAGTGAAATATACACACAACACTTTATCTTGACTAATTTATGTTACATCTACTTCCACTGATATAATATGAACAACTTTAAATACTATTGGAAGGTTAGGTGAAGATTTTAAAAGTTGTTGTACCATACAAAGATCAACAATATCAAATTAAGCCATTACTTTTGTACCTAAAATTGGCATGATTAATAATAATCTAAATATCTAAAGCGATGGTGATTTTGTTGAATTGCTTGTGGATGTCTTAAGTGTCTGATGTCATAGATCCAGAAGATGATAATGATTTGAAAATAAAAATAAGCTCCTTCCACTACTAAATTCATTAGAAGTCTTAAATTTTACAATAAACTAGGAAATCATTTTCTTGTTAATGACTCCAATGTTGAGCGAACTTATAAATTATCACATGAACTACGAAAGAAATTAACAAAATCTAAAAATGCAATTACTGATTACATTACCAGAAAAAAAAAGCAACGCAGAATGTAATTTGGAAAAATCCAACACTTTTTGCTGACTAAATATATTACAAAGAAAGTCTCCGATGATGAAAATGATTTCACAGTGATTTTTGTACAAGTGATGCAGACCATTATAAGATAGCAGTGACAACATTGAAAGACAAAATTGTTTATTTTAGCTTTTACATTTCTGACTTTGAAGGGGGTATTCTAGTCCAGAAATTTGAAAAAATCGAATTTTTTCCTTCATATTTTTAAAGCTTAAGCACTTAAGAATACCTACGTTAGAGGGTTTTTCAAAATTATAATTATTTTCGGAGATAAAAGTAGTTTAGTGATGCGGCATATAAACCGGCGCGGTCGGAACGTATCGACGATAGGGATTTTCCGTATGCCTGCGATCGTATTCCCTCGTAAAACCATTCCTACTTTTTATATATCGTCGGCCTGGTTATCAGAATGCGTTACTCCACAAAATATCGAAATAAGACTTTTAATGTCATCTAGTGGAGTATTTTGAAGCCTATCCATTGGATTACTTCATATGTCCTACAAAAATATCGCTAATTTATAATTGCAGAGAAAAAATTCCCTTGCATAGTAAAAATAAACAGTTTTTACTTGCTAATGTAAAGTTAATTCAGAAAGAGTTACGCATTCTGATAACTAGGCCGACGATATATTTTAAAATACAATAACCGAAAGTCTGAATTCATTAATATAGACTTTTGCATAAAACATACATGCCGGAATACACATTAGAAATTGCTACTTTTATAGCAATTTGCATTTTTAATGAAGGCTTCTTTCCCATTTTAAAAATGTTGACCCTTATGGGAATAAAAATAGGTCCAGAAGCTTATGCATTCGCCGTTAAACGTGACAATATCCGGATTGAGCACTCAGAAATGAGAGCTTTTAACGCTTCAAATGAGGCCAGAGTTGCTCTTTTGGAAGAAAGAACGGAAAATATGTTTTTTGAAGTAGAGGAAGGCCCAATGTATGGAGCAGGAATCGCATACTGAAAAAATGTAAGTATAAAGTACTGTTGTATGGCTTAGTCTGCATGTAACTTGACAAAAACTTAAAACGCGTTTTTCTCGAAACTACTTTTTTCGAGACTTGTTATGATACCTTAGAGAGAGAGAGAGTTCTACCGAACAAATTTACTTGAAATTTCATGTGCGTGTGAGCCTTCTCTTTACATTACTCTATCGCAAAACTAAAACTATACTAAAATTTCAATTTTTATTATTTTTAAAAAAATTCTGATAAGTAAAAAACGTTGATAAACAAATATTTTTTTTTATTTCTGACAGCGGCTATTGGCCGAAAAAATTTTTCAGCTTTTTTTTAGATAGCAGCATTTTTAGATAAAGAATTATTATTTTCAGATTACTAAGAGGGTTGCAATCATGACAGGTAGGACGCGCCATTTTTTTGAGAATCTCCACTTCATTAGCCTGTAACTTTTTAATTTTTTTCACTCGATTTTTTTTCTCCTATATTCTTCAGACATTGATAAATATCTGGTAAAATAATGGCTGGATATCTACACTATTAAAATCCGAAGGTAAAGAAACGTATCTATGTATGAATGAATGAATGTAGCCCAATTTTCTCACGAACCGCACGACGCAGAAACTCGCCGAAGGTACCAAAATTTGGGAATGATCCGAGGAATCCGTTTTGACCATTTATGTTCCGATATTTCAATTAGTTAAAAAGATAGTAATTAAAAACCCTAAAACGCATAATTAGTACCATTTCTCACTGCCAAAGGAAAATTCGCAACTCTTTTTTTCAGCCGTTTTTAAAAACGCAATCTAATTTTTTTCATGAAACTCACACAAAAAATAATTACAGATTCGTAAAGATCATTTATTTCGACACGATATAATATAATTTATTTTACAAAATAATTATATTTTGTATTCTTTACGATTTTTTTTAAAATGGTCGAAATCGGTTCTTTTTTTTTAATATAAAATTCTAAGTTGTTCCGCTTGCAGTTTCTTTCGTGTTAATGAAAAAAATATTTTACATTAAAAAAGTTCATGCTTTTCTCTTTTAGAATCAACCATTTAAAAAATTTCATGTCAAAAACTGGTTTTTTTTTTACGATTTTTCAAAAAATATTCAAAGTTTTATTTCAATACTTAATAACTTCTTTATTAATAAAAATAATCTTACGAAACTTTTTTTTCCGCGTGTAGAACAATATTATACGTAATCTGTACAAAGATTGATAAAATATCTTAAAAATTACGGTTTAAAAAATGTGTTTTTCAATTTTTTCCCTTTTGCGATAAATATGTAAACATTACTTTTTTTTAAAAAAAGTTTTTTGTTTAAAAATTACCGTTGTTTGCTATCGATATATGAAGTTTGAAAGCATGAACTTAAAAATGAAGTCCGAAATTTTTTTTTTTTACTTTAACGAATAACGCGAAATGGGATACTGAAAAAATATTCTTTTATTTTAACGGTATTTTTACTGCTCTCCCCGAAGGAAAAGATAGCGTTGTTGTTAAAAGCGCTGCTTTATAAAATGGTAGTTCCCAGGTTCGAAACTGAAGAGGAAGAAACTTTAATTTTGCATTACGCTACTTCTTAAAGTTTAAAATTTTTTTATTGGAATGAAAAAGGTTAAAATTAAAATGAAATATCAAAATCAGTTTTTTATCAGATCAGTTTTTAATGTTTTTCAGTACATGCATATATATATATATATATATATATATATATATATATATGTATACACTCAGGAACATTAAAAATAGCGACCCAAGAAGAAAACATCGGATTGAAATGAAATTAAATACACATAATGACACAGATGAGAGATTCACTTGATCTCAAAAACAAGACAATTAAACGAATACAGGGTGTGCAACGACACAAATACTGGGCAACTTCAATAGCGCGTTGGACCACCTCCAGATGCAATACATGCCGCTACACAGTCCGGCATTGAAATGATTAGACACCTTATGTTGTCCTGAGGCAGATGGGCCCACAAATCTTGAACAGCCAACCCTAAATCATGAACAGAGTGACACGATGGCATTTGCCGTTTTAGCTGATCCCACACGTTCTCTACAGGGGACAAATCGGGGGAGCGGGACGGCCATCGAAGATTCTGAAAATGACGTAGGAAGTCTTGAGCAACTCTTGCTGTATGCGGACGAGCATTATCTTGCTGGAAAATTGCCCCTGGGAGACCATTTAGGAAAGGTCCTACATGGGGTCGAAGAATATCATCAACGTAACGTTGGCCCGTTAAGGTTCGACGCATCACAATTAAAGTGGACCGGCTATCATAGGCTATGGCCCCGCAGACCATTACACCAGCTGTGCGGGTAGTGTGACGTAGAACAGTGTGGGGAGAATTGTACCGCTCACCAGGGCGCCTCCACACCCGTACACGGTTATCATCTGTCCCCAAAACAAACCGGGATTCATCACTTAACACAACCTTTTGCCAATCTGTGACATTCCACATTGATCTGGCTTGTTATCACTGTAGACGCAGTTCCCGATGTTCCGGTGTTAAAGGGAGTGCACGGAAAGGGTGCTTGGATTTAAGATTTGCTTCTGCAAGGTGTCTGGAAATTGTTTGTGCAACAATTGCTACGCCTACGTCTGCTCGTATCGTTGAACGAATCACTGTGGGGTCCACAAGTGCTTGCCGCACGATCCTTCAAACCTCTCTCCTCGTGGTCTTCCTGCAGTGGCGTAACGTACACCCCCGCAACCCCCGCACTGCGGGGGGCCCAAGGCTTCTAGGGGGCTTAAAGCTAGACTGAGGCCATTAACGTAAAATTTCACAAAATTAGCTTTACATTTTTTTTAAATCCAATTTTTAAGTGATTTTCAAATTAGCGATCTAACATCATTCAAAATCAAAACTTTGATCGCTTATTAGATATCTTAGATCCAATAACCAAATCAAAAAACATTTTAATTTGCTGTAATCCCCGCGACGAAAGAGATACTTTTCTTTTAGTGTGTTTTCTTTCCAAACCTAAATTATTAACTGATAAAAAGAAAGTCAAACGGAAAATTGTGTGTGGATAAAATGCTAGAAAGATAAAAAAAATTCATCACTGTTTTTCTTAGTATACTTCATGTTAGCGGTAGGGAGGAAAAAAAGACATGTTATTTTTTAATGAAGTAGCAAAGTAACTTATTGACGTCTTAAACTCCCCCCACATGTATTTCATTTTCATTTAGCGAACTCGTAAATAACGTACATCTGTTATGCTTTTTTCATGAAAAATAGTATTGCGATGCTTGAAAACGCATAGAGAGCATTTTAATTGATTACATGGTCTAGATTTATGATTTAGAAACCCATATGCCCACAGAAATTTTCGTAGATTTATGAGTATTCAATGAAATAAAGCATAATGAGAAATGTTTCACAAAATTGTTTTTCGAACATATATATTTTTATATTCAATGCACTTCAATATAGGGAGTGTTCCTTCGCTGTTAAAACATTTTGATCTCACTTTTCTCTCATGTAATATTAGAACAGTTTTTTGTAAACGGAATTAATTATTCTGGTTCTTATATTGTTATTTTATTAATAAGACAAGAAGAAACGCGGCCGTAAAATGAGTGCAGTTAAAAAAAACTAAGTGGTTCTCAAAAACGAAAAATTCGAAAGGAAAAGGAGTATAGTGCAAAATTGGGTAACTTTTTAATATCCGCAAGTTCATCATCTTCTGCAAGTGCTAGTAGAAGTAATGCCAGGGAACTTGATGAACAAGGTCAAGCTCATCCCGGGATTCATGAACGAAGAATTTGGTAAGTGATACCTTTTTTCTATCATAAGGATCCGAAATCGAAATATTATTTTACAGTGTTTGTGTTTTTCTTAGTGTATCATTTTTTATTTAAGTTACCAGGTTATCAGTCGACTGTTGTTAGATTTCCCATTTTTTAAATACTATAAATACTCTCTAATGTTGATTGATTGATTGATTGATTGAATATTAACGTCGCACTGTTCAGCTACACGAGGGCTTTTGGCGACGGACCACGTAATTTTGAACCATGGTCAAGTGACGGTCTCTAATGTTGAACGGTATTTACTTTGTTTACTCAGACACAGGTTGATTTTATATTCAGTTATAAGTTTAATATTTAAATATTTTTACGTGATGTGTAAAGGTACATTATGTTATGGCTTTGCAATTCTTTGTATATATATATATATATATATACGGCTTGGGGCCCAAGATCTGACCTTGCAGGGGGCCCAATTATTTTCCGTTACGCCACTGTCTTCCTGGTCGCTCCAGACCCGGTTTTCCGCGCGTGGGTACCTTCTCGTGTCCACTGGTCCCAACAATTTCTAACGGCACACTCCGAACGATCCACCTGGCCAGCAACACGACGCGTCGACCAGCCTGCAGTTTTCGTCCCGATGATCAGGCCTCTCTCAAACTCGCTTAACTGTGAGAAATGTCTTCTAGCACGTTTACCTGGCATGTTTCGTTTACCAAAGTCTTCCTACAATCGGCGGGTAATCGTAAAGTTTATGAATCTTCGAATTTGCGCTGGCTTATATAGCACCCTATTCCTGATTGTAGCGCCATCTTGGAGTGTATGAGCATGCGTATTGGCACAAAACTTGGATCATTTGCATATCACATTACACTGTACTTATTTGCAAAGTTTCGCGATTGTATTTACTTAGCTTCCTTCTTGGGTCGCTATTTTCAATGTTCCTGAGTGTATATAGGCTCCCCCCCATGCTGTTTTTTTTAACTTATATATTTATATGTTTAATCAAACGTTCAGAAAAAACAGAAACCGCCGCTGTGACGAAACGCCGCAGGAAAATGAAAATTTAACCGGCTCTGTAAATCTTACTGTCCCGGAAGAAATTACTGGTATTGCGCCGCAAGCCTTCTAAAGCAAGAGAAAATCCCTGGAAATCGAAAGAGACAAAGTGAAACATGCTGACTTCAATTGTCTGAAGAAAAAAAAAAGAAAATCTCTTTCCTGTTGAAAGTTTTTGCAATAGTGTGTTGTGCATTTTTCATATACAAGTGGTAGCAACCCTGCTACAGTATTGTGTGTGCGTGTGTTTTGCAAAATATAAGTGATAGCAATCCTGCTACAGTGTGTTAGTGATAATTTCTTCAAAAATTCGCGGTAGCAATCCTGCTACAGTGTGTTAGTGCTAGTGCTAATTTCTTCGAAATTCGCGGCTGCAATCCTGCTACAGTGTGGTGAGTGTTTTTTTAAGAAGAAAAAGAGAGAAGTGACAGAGAGCAACTCTGCTACAGTGTGATGAGTGTTTTTTTCAAGAAGGAAAAGTGAGAAGCGATAGCAACCCTGCTACAGCATGGTGAGTGTTTTTTTTCAAGACAAAAAAAAGTGATAGCAACTCTGCTACAGTGTTATTGACTGTGTCAGAACACCTGATATATACTAAATTCATCATTACACATGAATACTGATTTCGATAATCATTTTGCTTGATATTTTATAGAATTTCATGTTGAATTTATGTAGCATTACATAATTTTATTTGCATAATCTGTGATGTACTTCCCCTTGGAAGTACATCTCTCGAAGTATCAGCGTGAACTAGAGGTGTAGGATCAGCGCAAGAACTAGGATCAAACATTATCTTAATATGACTTTATTAAGATATTAAACTTAAACTTTTAACAATTGTAGTTATAATAATTAATACGAGAGAATCTACGATGACGTAATACGCAACACACAATACATATATATTTATAAGACAATCTAATTTAGACCAATCTCAATAAGCGAACCGCCTAATCCTCGTTTCTAATATTAAATAATCAATCCTACCTTATATTATTCCGTAATGCTACTTGTCTTTATCTGCAATGGGATGCAGCTTGACGACTAATTTCTATCCGAACACCTATACGTATTTCCACGTAACGTAGAACTTGATCAATCTTGAAACACTAACTGCAATAATCATCAACTGCCACAACGCACATCAATTGTCTAACATTCCTTTGCATTGCCATCCCGTTTACTCTAAGATCCTATATTTAAAGTTCGTTTATTTGCATCTCTTCTTCATTTCTCGTTTCTTGGACTTGGTTGGAAAAGAGTTGCCATTAATTCTGGCCCAAAGAACCCAAAGGACTTGTTAAAGAAAAGACGCGTAAGACGTCACAATCCCTCCAAGAAACAAAACGTGATTTATTCGAGGATCTTAATGGCCCTTAAGAAATTACGTGCCTAAATTTTATTCTACTTCTAACTTTCCACGCTTTAAATTTTAACTTTAAATATACAACCTTATTACTTATACAACCCCACCAAGAAACAAAACGTGATTTATTCGAGGGTCTTAATGGCCCTTAAGAAATTACGTGCCTAAATTTTATTCTACTTCTAACTTTCCAAGCTTTAAATCTTAACTTTAAATATTCATTCTAGCCGTTAATTTCTAATGCTTCCCTTAAATTCTAATTTTCACTATTCATCTTAAGTTTAATTTTTAATATTTCTCCTTAATTTGAATTTTCCACAGCTTCAATAAATTTTACTCAATTAACTAGACTAACATTCATAGTCATGCATTTTAATTCACGGTAGATTCTCACATGTACAGAATAAATAGATGTGTCCCATGTGAGTAACAGAGCCGGGGAAAAACCATATATGACTTAAATGGTAGTAAAAACGAGGCCCACGCGTCTCTTAACTAACTTAATTCTACCTAAATGTTTACTTAAATTCTAACAATTTTTCTTCTTTACAGCTTCTCATATCCGTCATAAAACACTAGCTTTGTTCTTTGTATAAAGATGAACTTTTCCTTAAATTCCTATAGACTTCACAGTCTGTCACCCTGAAACAAAAATCTCTTAAGTGACTTGCAAAAAAAACAAAGTTTTACACATTATGATTACATTTCACAATTTTTATACAGTACATATCACTTTTAAATTGTAACTAATTTCTATACATATTTTCATCTGGTTCTTTCAAAAACTTCCCCTCAAATCGCGCAGTGATAGTTAAATGCTATGTTAGTATGCTATCTACGCCGCGTTTCCCAAAACCAGATGTTCATTAATATGAAACAATATAACAACACATATAAAGGGTGTTTTTTTGAGAGGTATAAAGAACTTTAAATTGCAATAAAACAACGATGTATTATTCGATTGACATGAATTTTTTTTATTCGAAAGATAATCTTGTGGCATTACATTTTAAATATGATTTCTGGCATAGGACTGCCACGGCTGGCTCGGATGTAGTCCAATCTGGACGTCCAATTTTCGATGACTTTTTCCAACATTTGTGGCCGTATATCGGCAATAACACGGCGAATGTTGTCTTCCAAATGGTCAAGCGTTTGTGGCTTATCCGCATAGACCAATGACTTTACATAGCCCCACAGAAAATAGTCTAGCGGTGTTAAATCACAAGATCTTGGAGGCCAATTCACTGGTCCAAAACGTTAAATTAGGCGGTCACCAAACGTGTCTTTCAATAAATCGATTGTGGCACGAACTGTGTGACATGTTGCGCCGTCTTGTTGGAACCACAGCTCCTGGACATCATGATTGTTCAATTCAGGAATGAAAAAGTTAGTAATCATGGCTCTATACCGATCACCATTGATTGTAACGTTGTGGCCTGCATCGTTTTTGAAGAAGTACGGACCAATGATTCCACCAGCCCATAAAGCGCACCAAACAGTCAGTTTTTCTGGATGTAACGGTGTTTTGACATACACTTGTGGATTAGCTTCACTCCAAATGCGGCAGTTTTGTTTGTTGACGTAGCCATTCAACCAGAAGTGCGCTTCATCGCTAAACAAAATTCGCTTATGAAAATCGCGATCATTATTTTCGAAATAAAATTGCACAATTTGAAAGCGTTGTTAAGCGTGAGTCTATTCATGATGAATTGCCAAACCAAACTGAGAATAAATCACTTGACAGCTGTTAAATCGGTCGCCATCTTGGAAAGTAATGCCAACTTAAACTTCTATACCTGGAAAAAAGACACTCTGTATATACACTATACAATTATAAACATTTTTCAATAAACAAAACAAATAACTAAAGGAATTGTCGCATCTTAGCGAAGTCATAACAGAAGTAAACAAATGCATTTTTACAGTTTTCTCCATAATAATACAAAAAATTTACAAGACAAAAGCTTTTTTCTTTTCTAGAAAAACACACTCATTTTAGTGTCCACTTTTGCTTGGCTTCTAAAATTTTAATTATTCGACCGTGACTTGCTTTATTGCAAAAATTCTTCCGACCACTTGTTCGAAAGAATATAAAAAGTAACGATACAACCTGGTTCTTGTAGTTGGCGTTTCCTACCAAGACCTCCAGTGACAAGGATTTCTTTGTACACGTTCTTGTCCTTTCCTGGTCTTGCCGTTGTTGATCACCTCCTCGTCTGGCACTCTTGTTGCTTGATCCTGTTCGCTCTTCGATGTATGGACTATCGTTCCTTTCTCTGCCTTTTCTGGATCAAACTGGTCCTCCTTGTTGTGTCTTCCTCTCTATGGTCAGTCGGGACTCTCTCTCCTCTCTTTTCCCTGTTCTTGGTCTCAGATTGTAGCCGCTTGTGGTGGGCGCTACCGTCTCTTCCCTTCGATTTTTCTTTCTTAATCTTGGCAACATACTATTAGAATCGTTAGATGATAAATTTCTTTTATTCACTCTATGCTCTGATCCCTTCTGAACCTTCCTTTCTGGTCCTCTTGACTTAGATTCATTTGATCTTTTATATCCTAACTTTTCATTTTTGCTTTTTTTAATCATTCTACCTTTCTCAGACCAAGAATAGGTATTGATCTGATAAGTGGTCCGCGCTTATTGGTCTTATTTTTGTGTTTCTCACCTTGATTATTTCTAAAACTTAACCCTTTTTCCTCCAACTCACGCTTTACTTCTGACCCTTTCTTTTTACCATCTCGTGACTCATTTGATCTCCGTTGTACTTTGTCAAAACCACTCGATTCATCGCACAAACTACCTTTATCCGAACTACCAGTTCCTATCTCCGTCTCGTCACATTTCCTATGAGGATATATTCGAACCTGATCTACATTAATCGTTAACCTTTTCCCCGCTTTCCATATCAGTACGTTGTTATTCTTAACATCTAATACTCTTGTTAATATTTCTGTTTCAATCAATTCCACTTTTTCCTTGTTTCAATCCGTTTTTGAATCCACATTAAAGTAGTCTAGAAATCGCTAGTTGCATTTAAAAAATTCTTCAATTTCCAACCTATTAAATTGGGGCAAGTTCAGTTTATCAAATGATGTGTCATCAGGGTACATAATAAACTTGAGCGTTTCGATAATTCTTTGATCTGAGAAAATCTCGCTGAAAATTCCTTGATTGAAGAATCAATTAGGAAAATAAATTCTTCAATAACTATTTCTTTGTCTGGTTTCTCATGTACATTCTTAAGCTTTGAAATAGTTTTCAAGTTTGGGGTTCCTTGTAATTATATACTTTCTAAACTAAAATGCAAACCGTTTTGATCGCTGGCGTGTCTTGCAAAATATTGTGTTGCGTGCCATCAATGACACACGCGTGTCAAGGTTCGCCATCCCAGCTCTATGATGGACCTTCAAATTTTTGATTTAGACTTAGCTACCACTTTTCTTGTTGCCGAACTTAAAGGATGTGTTGCTACCAAAACCGAAATCATTCACCTTAATTTGCACATCACGCCTACGTCTATTATAATGTTTCTCCCATTTTCATGTTTAGTTTTGTGTTTCGTCTAGCCTCCTCGAACAATCTCTCAATATCTCCTACTGCAAATCCCTGTTCCGTCTGATACCCATCACTAATTTTCTGAAAAGGCGTAATCAATTTTCTACTAAAAATAATTCCGCAGGGGTTTTCCCCATTGTTTCGTTTACAGCCGTATGAATAGCATAAGCAAACTCACGTAGAATTGGTCCATGTGTCATGTTGCTCATTGACATAATTTGCAATCATTTGCACCAGATCGAGATTTACGCGTTCTGTTCTATTTGCTTGAGGTCTATATACCACAGTCTTCACATGCCTTATGCCTAATCTTCACTTAAAATTCTCAAAAGTATCGGAACAAATAGGGGACCATTATCACTAATTAATTTTATTGGAGCTCCAAAACGCGATATATAATTATCAAAAAAATTATCCGCTATACCCGAGCAGAGGCTTTTAAGGGGTATGATTTCAGCCCATTTGCTGAAATGATCCGTAATTACCAATATATATAGGTTACGTCTTACTTTATACACAGTTTACGGACCTAACAAATCTAACGTAACTATTTCATTTTGGATAATTTAATACAATTGGTATTAACCGACCCAGCTGGTAACGCGTTTTTATCATTATTAATTTGCACATATGGCATGTAGAGACATATTGATCAATAAATTTCTCATATACGGAAAATAACAAACGTCCCTTATTTTATGATAAGTTTTAAAACGTCCAAAATGACCTGCTAATGGCTTGTCGTGAAATTATCTCATATTATTTCAATCCTTAAAGATTTTGGAATGTATACTCACTTTTCTCCTAATGACGTTGCATATTTCATAAAATAACAAGCCTAAAATCGCGAGACCAATTCTCCCATATTGTCGCATTTAACAGCTATATTCTGGGTTTTCTAGATATATAATGATATGATCTAATTCTGGGTCTGTTTTTGTTCTTCTATTAACTGATCTCGTGACGAACGTACCAAATCTTTGATTATTGAACAATTAACTTTCCCTCTATTATACTTTCAACCGTATTATTATCTAAAACAGTGTTTCTCAAACTTTCACTGGCGACCCATTTTTAAATCATAATTTTTGTCTCGCCCCCTGTACAAACACAATAATGTATTTACTGCAATAAAAATGCACTTTGAGAGAGAGACACTAAAGTTACAATACGATCTTAACCCTGTAACTGGATACCTTCCTCCTGAAAAGTTATTTCGAAAGCGTTTAACTCTTATTTTGCGATTCCCTTCAAAAATGCAACAGGCTTTTTCTTTCCCCTTTTAGAACTTGGGAGGTCGAACGGGGAAAATTTTACGACAGTTCAAGTCGTTTGAAAAGTAAGAACCAAGAGATCAATCGTTTACAGCTAGCTGTTAAGTTGCCTCAGGCAATCTTCTTTGAAAGCGTAGATCCTCCTCTCTTGATCAATCCTCTTTGAAAAAGATACGGTGTTTCTTTCTCCTATATGTTCAGTCACAGTAAAATTAAAAACGAAATGAAAGGTAAAAAAGAGGAAAAAAATGAAATAAATAGTATGTTAGTTGAAAAATAATTATATTTTCTTCAAAAAAAAAAATTATTTTCTGTCATTTTAAAAATTAAAATACACTCTGTCATAAAAAAATATATGCACCCGGATTGATTGATTGATTTTAATATTAACGTCGCACTGTTCAGCTACACGAGGGCTTTTGGCGACGGACCACGTAATTTTGAACCATGGTCAAGTGACGTGGACGACACCTGAGCTGGCACCCCCTCTCCTAATCACTACCACACCACACCAACGGGAGGACATTTCAGCTCTCAACAGATTTAACGTGCATCGCTGCCCCTACACGGCGGGTCTTTAGTGGTACTGGGATCGAACTCGTGACCAGGCAAGGCCACGATCCGATACCTATACCACTCGGCTACCGCGGCCAGCTATATGCACCCGGAAGAAATCAAGCTACAATCCCACGAAACTCGGCAAGAAAATGTAGTCTGGTAAGAGATATGCAAAATGATTAAAATTTCGAAGCCAATGAGACAAGGCTAGTGTGCGCTATGCGCATATTAGTTGCGCAACTGGGAGAGTTAAAAGCGGCGAGTACGAGCGCCGCGGCTATCCGAAGCGATACGATGACTTTGATGAGCGATATTGGGAGCCAAGTTATCTAAGACGGCAACCGGCGGCACGGTACGAGCAGCTGACGGACTTTGATAGGGGGCCGTATAATGGGCCTCGGAAGCAGGTTGGTCGAATATGAACGTATCGGCCGCCACCCGGTCAGACGACGCTGGTAGTTGCTCAGTGTTGGCAACAGTGGATCACAGAAGATGTAGAGTGTACCGTCGCGGCGGAGGTCAGGACGTCCCAGGAACACAAAATGATCGCGAGGATCGTCTACAATCAGAAAAGAGTGGCGCATTTCGGCACCAACAACGTCGCATCGATTCAACGCCACTTACCTCCCTTCCAGACATCAGTGCCATCAAGAGAAACCATAAGGAGACGACTGACCGAAGTTGGCTTGAGCCGACGTCCCGCTAAAGACGCTTACCCTGACCATCGCGCGGCGTGTCGACTGGATTTTGCCGACCTCGGACTGGCGGAGTGTGACAGACTGGAGCGATGTCATCTTCAGTGATGAATCCCCGATTCAGTCTCAGTGCTTTGATGACCACCACACACGTGTCTGGGGGCGCACCGACCCAGCGGGATCCCGGCATTTATTGTCGAGCGGCATACAGCAATTTCACAAGGTGTGACGAGTGTGAGGGAGCAATTTCTTAGGACACACACGATCATCTTGAATTTGGTCCTTCAGGCACTTTGACATTTCACGCAGATACGTGGATGATATTTTAACGCCGATTGTGCTGCCCATGCTATCAAGTCACGCCAGGTGCCGTTTATCAACAGGATAATGCTCGTCCACATACTGCGCGACTCTCCCAACAATGTCTTCAAGGAGGATATGACGTCCTACCCATGGCCTGCCAGTCACCAGATCTTTCGCCAATAGAGCATGTGTATGGACGGACGCTGGGAAAGGCACCGGCTGCGGCGTCCCGAGGATACAGCAGAATTAACTTTGCAGATGCAAAGACTATGGCAGGATCTTACAGGGGGTCATGAAAGTGATCTAATTGGATCGATGCCACGCCGAATTTCGGCATATAGCTGCGGTGGCTTTACTTACTGATTTTTAACCTTTTGCAAGGCTGTAACCGCTTAATAAAATGATATTTTGTTCTGAATTTTTAATCATTTTGTTTATTTTCATATACACTACATGCATACCAAATTTCGTGAATGTAGCTCAATTTCTTCTGGGTGCATATATTTTTTGCGACAGAGTGTATATATATATTTGGTATTGCGATTTGAACCAGAAAAAGCATCCTGTATTCATTTTTGAATATGAGAGTAAGAAAACGCGCTCACTTTCCTGTTTAAAAAAGTAATGAGGCCAAAGAGCAAAGGCCTATCTCATTTTAAACAATAACACAACAACTGGTACATACGGTAATATACATACGATGATTATATTTATGAAATAAAACCGATCTTTCTCTATTCAGTTACTTATTTTTAATTTAAAAATAGCATAAAAAAGGATTTCAATACTTTTTAATTTATTTTAATTAAAATCATAAAAAGATATTTTTATGTTAACTGAATATTTTTCGGAAGAGAAAAATTTAAATTTTCCTTCCTAGTGTTCTCTTTTTCGAACTTCTTGTATTAAATAAAAATTCTATTCTACATCGGCATTTGTGATGGACATAACACACATTCAGTCAATAATTTTTAATTTTAATGGGGGATATACTTCTTCAAATGCGCATGACAGTACTTCCTAACCATTTTCTACTCAAGTTAAATTTCTTATCTTTCTGTTTCTTTTATTACAAAAGGAAAAATGTCACATCGATAACTACATTTTCACACAATTCAGTCATTACAAATTCTATTGTGAGAAAAGTTCTCCCTAATTAATCTTGTCTTTCAAAACAGTACACTTAAAACAATTTTGTTCGGATTGAAGTTAACCGACAGTTCCACAATGTATTCATACCAAATTTTAAAAAACAAATTTAACACTTGGAAATGCATCCTGTATTAAATTTTTCAGTATACACAAATATTTCCTGCTGTGGGGAAGATATAGTATGAGAATATGGTGTGCGGTTGTGAAAGAATGTTTTCGTACCGTGTGGACTATTTTGAAAATTTAAATATCACTGAAGCTGATCATATAACTGCAAATGAGCCTTATTTTTAATGTGTGCTGGTATCAAAAGTAAAACATTTCACAATATTAAACAGCCTATGGGTACTCAATATCAAACTATTCATAAAATGGCTTTACAATTTCTATTCAAATTGTAAAAAGAAACTGAAATATAAATATATCTTACTGCAGTCAAAAATATTCACAATATGTAAGTATCCTATTTCCCCACTTATTTCTGTACATTTTAAAAACTGTAGCTGAATGCAATTTTTATATTTATAAACGAGGCATATAAGCTCACACACAGTCGTAAAAATGTCTTTATCATATTTAAATATTACTATAAAACGTATATGGATAGTAAGATCAGTTTGTAAAATCCTAAAAAGCTTTAAGAGGAGCTAAAACATGTAATTTTGGATTGATCAAATTTTTAATATAATACACAAATATACATATGTTATTAAGCCAAATACATTTGAAAAATAAAACTTCCTTCTAGAAATAAACATAAATTGAAGAAAATGTTGAATTGCAAATGAGTGGAAATACATGTTTATCTAAGGGGTATCCACAAAGTGAGGTAATCCTCAAACTTAAGACTCAGAAAACTCAGTGGCAAACAATCCATGAGGGCCAGGAACTACTGTGCCCATCATAGCCCTGAAGTGACCATTGGACGCTGAGGTGCATGAACAGATGTCCCGATTTGGTGGTCTGTCTGAAGACAGACCTTCAGTGTTTGAGACCCGAAGCAAGCTTGGTACTCATTTATCGACCCAATGTAGCGGGGATGAAAGGCAGAGTCGACCTTGCGCAGCCCGTTAATAGAACCCCAGACCTGTGGTGTGGAAGCACTATACACTTTCACTCAATCCTATTCGGTGAAAAATAAAATTTAATGTTAGAATCTTATATAAATCCCTAATGAATGAAGGAGTCCAAACTTGTTTTTCATGTAAACTGTTTAGACGGAAATGGTTAATTATGAACATTTCACAAGTTGCATAAATTAAAAATAACCGTTATAGTTAACATAAATTTTTAAGGGTACAAAAGGTGTATTTCGGCTGCACGAATTAATTTTAAAAGGAATACGGTTACGAAAAAGTAGTACAAATCTA
This sequence comes from Trichonephila clavipes, assembly GCA_019973935.1. NCBI lineage: Eukaryota > Metazoa > Arthropoda > Arachnida > Araneae > Nephilidae > Trichonephila > Trichonephila clavipes. The sequence continues at coordinate 36,321 of BMAU01008561.1, forward strand.
TCTAAAGTAGGGTTGGTTACCTTAGATATTGTCAAACACAACAATGTTTTGGAAGCCAATTCCACAATTCGTTGTAATAAAAATGTTAGGAAAATTACAAGATTTATTTTTGCATTTCTAATTTATATATATATATAATTTTTCCTGGGAGCTTTAAAAGCTAGAGCGGCATCCATCAAAACCGCGGTTCTCTCTCTGTTTTTCCAGATCGCCCCTGACTAAGCCGGCTCTGCCATAGTAAGTGAAAATGCCGGATTTTGTTTTTGTCAAGATCATTTTCATAGCAGACTGCATTTTTCATGTATTTTAGATGGTCGTTTTATATTTTCTACATCAATATCTTAATGTCTGAATTTAAAATTACATAAAATTCTTGACATTAGCATCAATGACCATGATAATTTTTAGTAGTATATGAATGTGTCAGCAAACGATTACATGACTAATATTAACACACACACACACACATTATTTTAACCATTTAATTGATATCAAGTATAACATAACGCACACAAATTTTCTAAACTTTAAAATAAATATTTCGAAAACTACTTCAGATATACTAAAATTTTTTTATTCCTACGCTTTAGCTTCTCAGTTTTGCTTCTCTATGTAAGAATTTATTGTAATTGTATATTCATCAATTTTTTTAGTATATTTTTTGCTCTTAGCATGCGGTTTTCAACTGAATTGTATGAAATCTTCGAAATATATTAAATGAATGATTGAATATTAACGTCGCACTGTTCAGCTACACGAGGGCTTTTGGCGACGGACCACGTAATTTTGAACCATGGTCAAGTGACGTGGACGACACCTGAGCTGGCACCCCCTCTCCTAACTACCAAACCACACCAACGGGAGGACGTTTCAGCTCTCGACAGATTTAACGTGCATCGCTGCCGTACACGGCGGGTCTTTAGTGGTACTGGGCTCGAACTCGTGACAAAGCAAGACACGTTCCGATACCTATACCACTCGGCTACCGCGGCCGAAATATATTAAAAGATACCAAAGAAGCTATATAATAAAATTTGAAATATTTATTATACTCAAACAATTGCTAAAACTTATGGTAAATAATTTTTATCTGCACGATGCATTTTTTTTCGAAATTTCAAATGGAATTTCTAACATAAAATTTCTAGCTTTATAAGGTCGAGATTTCAAAACATATCCAGATTTTAATTACATAATCAGTTAGCCTTTAAAAAAGATAAATGTTGAGGTATTTTGTATAAATAGATATTTTTGAACAATATATAATTCGAATGTTTTTCAATAGCTCGAATTTAAAATTGATTTTTATGTTTATTTATATGCATATAAATGTCTACTGTAAATGTTTCCGTATGTTTTTGATTACCATTTATTCAAACATTCCAGTTATAAAAAGAATGTGTGAAAATCTTCATTCATGTTGTCTTTGATGTAAACTGAAGTTCAAGCACTTAAAATTCAAATATAATTCGAGTGTATTTTAACAATATATAACCAGGCACTGTACTTAAACTTCCCTGAACACTTAGGCTTTGAAATCTAAAAAAAAACTAATAAATCTTAATTAGTTTTTTTTCGTTATTATTTTATCAAAGTGTAAGAAAATGTTTCAAATGATTTGATGAAGTTTAAATTTATTCATTTTTAGTGGTTGGAAAATTGAAAAAGTTCCAAATTTTTAAATAGTTTGATGTTTTATTAATTTTTTCGGTATCTTATAATAAAATAATCATGTTTCAAAAACTGAAAGCTTTGAATAAGAAAAATGAAGCCAAAGAATATACTTAAAAAAGATATAATTTGTCTAACTATATAAAATAGCACATTGCCCTGACACGCCCCAACTTGTTACAGTTTGAAATTAATATGAAACCAAAATGGAATTGTAACATATTTTACTTATGCGTTGGGACTTTTGGAAACTTTTAAAATACAAGCTAGGAAAGAAACACTTCTTGGGTTGTAAAGAAATTTCTCCCCGATTTTTTACGATTGGGGGGTCAAAACACGGGGTTCCCTGCGAGCCATAAAACTGCTGCTGTGTTACTTCCTCCGTCCCTCATTATCTTTCAAGATGTTAAACCTTAAAAGGGAAAAGGATTTCAGAAAAGTGCGGCTAATCCACTTTTGAAAACGTTACTTGAAGGCAGAAAAATCCGTGCAGTCCATTTTCGAAGCCTCTCTAGTAGGGCGGAAAAATCCGTTCTGTCCATTTGGAGGGTTAATTATAAACCGTACAAATTAATACGATAAGTATATTAAATTTTGTGTATATGTAACTTTTAAGTAATATATATATTTTAAGAAAATTACTTAAAATATATATATATTACTTAGAATTATGTTATTTTTCTTTCTCTAATTTTTAAATTGGAACAGATCGCAAAATGATGTATTTAATTAAAGATTTATTTCCTTCAGCATTCATTTCTCAAAGTACAAATGTCATTAGAAAAATAGTCTAGTCAATGTCGCTCTCTATCATATACATCACATCTGGCATTATAGGGTACGTTTGCGTGAGTCTGGGCAACCTATCGGACGTCTGCGCAAAACATGTAAAAATGCTTTTCCTCGTACAATTCCAGTCAGTTTTGGTCGACTCAATACTCCTATAGCTACCGAATCTAGCTTGAATGTACATTTTTTTAAATTTCCACGTTAATTCTAATTCACGGTAATTAAGTATTTACGGCAGGAGATTAAAACAATATCATACATACATTTTTAAGTCGTAAGCAAACATTCGACCATAATAAAGAATCAACAAGTACATAGACGAACGAGCATGGTTCCGAAAATTAAATCAAGGCGATCTTCTCAAAAAATACTTAAATTTTGGATTTACCACTACTGAAGTAAATGATGAAAAAAAGCCCCAGCTCGATATGTGTTAAAACTTACAAATCTGTAGAACAACATGTGAAATTTGTTTTTAAAACATGTAAAATTATTTAGCTATGTTGGCAAAGAATTTTAAAAAGTATTTTCTGAATGAGGACAGCTTGGTAGCAAGTTAGGATTAGGGATCTATTTCAAGATACTCCAGAAGGGCTCTCAACTTCCGAAGAAGAAATCTTCATAGATTTCGCATCCAGTGAAAAATTAAAGGCAATTTTGTAATAAATCGCTCTTTGAATTTGGGGTAGAGAGTGGATGAGGAATTATCTGTACTGAAAACAAAAGCACTTCGTATACTATTACCATTTTCAACATCCTACCTTTTCAAACCGGATTTTCTGCAGTGGATGCCTTGAAGACAAAATATAGATCTCAGCTAAATATAGAAAAATAACTCTTTAAGTGTTAATTTCTGATATTAAACCTTCCTTTGAAAAACTTTCCTCTACAAGAAAAGCCCGTGGAAGTCCCTAATAATTATTAAATTTGTTCTTAATTTAGTAATAAGATTGATTGATTGAATGTTAACGTCGCACTGTTCAGCTGCACGAGGGCTTTTGACGACGGACCACGTAATTTTGAACCATGGTCAAGTGACGTGGATGACACCTGAGCTGGCACCCTCTCTCCTAACTACCACACCAACGGGAAAACGTTTCAACTCTCAACAGATTTAACGTGCGTCGCTGCCCTACACGGCGGGTCTTTAGTGGTACTGGGCTCGAGCTCGTGACAAGGCAAGCCACGATCCGATACCTATACCACTCGGCTACCGCGGCCAAATTAAGTAATAAGAAATTATTTATAAAAATACCTTCTTCAGTACTGATACATCAAACGTATACTGGCTGAAACACCGACACTTCGCACGAGTTCATTTTTTAAAAAATAAAACATTATTCTTGATATAATAGCTGAACTGTAAGGAGAGTAAAACTGTGTGCACGACTTTGCTATACAAAAATGTAATTTTTTTTTAGATAAATGCTATAATTGTAAATAACTGTTTAAAAGAACTGTAATTTTAAACCTCACACAATTAGCATTTAGAATTAATGTTAAATATAAAATTCCGATGAAGAATAATTGTGTTACTTTTTAACATTTAAAGCGAGAAGACTTCAAAATGTTTTAACCCGGGAGCAGGCGCGTACTCGATACTAACATTAATGGTAGAGCGGGGGACTCAGTCACCCCAATCATTTGTCTAGAATTATTTTTACTGTACACGATACAAATTGGAATTCTAGTGAATATTTTAATTTATAGAAAGTATACTTACCTTCTTTCAAGGACTATTCAATTCTTTGATGATTTGAGAAAAATCCAATAAAACTGAACTAAAATGATTCAAAAGTACAAGACTATAATAAAGGACGCAAATCAGACACTTTTCAATTATCCTACAGAAATGTTAAACCAATCAATTCTTTTCCAAATATCGCAAAAACTCAATATATTTACAATTTCCCTAAGCGAAAAGCAAACGCATAAAAGATGGGAGGGAACTAATATTCATAATAACCATACCATAAGATTGAAGGTCAATCAAATGATTAGCAAACGTACTATGCAGCCTGGCTGAAAAGTGAATCATGCCTTCCTTTTCTTTTTCTACAACTAATGTACAGTACTTGAATAATAATTACAGTGGTGAATTGTTTATATCTTCTTAGAATTTTATTCAGGGTCTGGGTTTCGTTTTTTCTTTTAACGAGTAATATTTTATGTTAAAACGTAATAAAAAAATCTCTCACTGAGGAAATACAGCAAATAAAACAAAATTTTTTTTCTCTTTAATTTGGTTTTGGGATCAAAGATAGCTATTTGATGACGGAAAGAAGCCAGATAATAAACATAAATTATGTCAGTGTTGTGTGTGTATTTTTTTTATTATGGAAGAAAGCATTTTGTTTTACTTCTCTTTCAGGTTATTTTTTTAAAAAAAAAATCTTTAAATTTTCGATACGCTCGCGCCCCCTTGTAGGGTCATCGCGCCCCCAGGGGGGCGCGCCCCACACTTTGAGAAACACTGATCTAAAACATTAGCACAACATTTAACTTCGTTTCTGACAAATCAACGCGCAAATTCCCGTCATCTACCTTAATATCTTCATCCTGCGAATGTTGAATCGCCAACGATTTCCAATCAAAGTCCAAAATGATCTTTGATTCACCTATGAAGTCTATCCCAAGAATACATGGGTATTCCAAATCTGCTCGAAATCCGTATTCGAATATTTACTTCCCCAACTCCCATACTTCGACATTTAGCTCCTTGCGCCGTGATCACCTGAGTACTCGATTTCTTTACTTGCTTATAAAAACATATTTTTGGTATGTCTCTTCCGATAGAAATGACTTCTCCGCTCCAGTGTCCCATAACGCTTTCGTAAAAGTTTCGTCTAATAAAAATAGGAACATATGGAAGTTCTACCGGAGACATACATATTGCTGAAAGTTTAATCGGTGACTGATTTATCGAATGCGTCTGATCACCTTTAATATCACTCACTTTCAAAACATTTAAACGTCCCATTTGTTTTCTGCTGCCTCGACTAAAATTTTCAGTCGAAACCCTATTTCTTTGGTCCCCTCTACTAAAATTGTCATTTTGACCTCGATTTCCCCTATCGTTAAATCTGCGATCATCGTTTGGAAACCTATTCCTTCTCTCGAACCACTGGTTTCCTTGACGGCTGTTCTGATAGTTACCCCTATAATAATTTCTACCATTATTCGGTCTACGCACCACTTCAGAATTTTTCCAATTTCCTCGATTATTACCAACATTAGACATCCTACGCTCATTCCAACCTCGTCCTTCCACGTTATTATTATTTTTCGAACCCAGTGTTGCCTTGCACGAATATCTTTCCTCAAACTTTGCTAAGACTTCTAATAATTGAATCGCGTTTTGTCGATTACGCACTTCCACATAGTCCTGAACTTGCGGCTCAAGTCTAACAAAAATATGATCTACAAGGGTTTTCTCAGACATCCCCAGTTATAATTTCATGTGTACCTTTAATAAATCGTAAACAAAATCTGTCGGCTCCTGGTTCTGTCTTTGAAAACCGTGTTTCTAAATCCTTTTTATTTTGGATGTCAGGGAATGCTTTCGACAATGCTGCTTTCAGCTGTGCGAAGTTCGTGGCGGTATTTTGCACTAAAGCTGATTCGAATATTTGGTACCAATCCAGGGCTCTACCCAGGAGATGACCTTTCAAATGAGCACATGATAAGTCACTGGGTATTTCAAGTAATTTAATTTGATTATCAATACCCTCTAAAAATTCTGAGACGTTCTCCGACCAAGAAAAGTATACTTCTGGCCAAACATTAAATCCTCTCGCGTTTCTCATCTCGGGGTCATATAGATTAAACCTAGTTGGGCGCCATTGTGATGTACCTCCCTTGGAAGCACATCTCTCGAAGTATCAGCGTGAGCTAGAGGTGTAGGATCAGCAAAAGAACTAGGATCAAACATTATCTTAATATAACTTTATTAAGATATTAAACTTAAACTTTTAACAAATGTAGTTATAGTAATTAATATGAAAGAATCTACGATGACGTAATACGCAACACACAATATATATATATATATATATATATATATACATATATATATATATATATATACATATATATATATATATATATATATATATCAATTTTAATTTAGATCAATCTCAATAAGCGAACCGTCTAATCCTCGTTTCTAATATTAAAATAATCAATACTTCACCTTATATTATTCCTCGTAATATCTGCAATGAGATGCAGTTTGACGACCAATTTCTATTCGAACACCAATACATTTCCACGTAACGCAGTGCTTCTTAAACTTTCTCAATACCGGCGCCCCCTTTTCAATCACAATTTTTATCGCAACTCTCTTTATAAAGCATTAATAATGTACTGAATGCAATAATAATGCCCTTGACGCTAAAGCCGCTAATAGGCGGTCTTAATTATAAACCATACAACTTAGTAACATAAGTATTAAATTTTGTATAAATACTTTAAGCAATAAATAAATAAATAAAATAATAGGATAATTATTATGTTAATTTTCCTTTCTCTAATTTTTAAATTGAACATATTGCAAAATGCGGTGGCTGCTTAGAAGACATAATATGGATATCTACAAATATAGGAAAAATAACTCAGAGGGTCAATTTCTAATCATAAGCATTCTTTACAAAAACTTTGCTTTCCAAGACAAGCCATGGACGTCATTAATTTCATTAAACTTGTTTCTTAATTTAGTATTAATTAATTAGTTATAAAAAATATTCTGTGCAGCACTGATACATTAAAGTATACCGGCAGAAGTGCCCGCCTGCATCAGTTCATTGCCAAAGAAAATAAAACATTGACTGATATAATAGCTGAATCGTAAGCTGCAAAGCCAAAGTACTCGACAATGTTTACAAAAACGTAAAATGATTTTTTAAAATCGTTGCTCAAATTATAATTAGTTTAAGCTTAATGAAATTTTAAGCCCTCACAGAATTAGTAAAGCATTTATAATTGAGTGTTAAACGGTAGCGCACATAGTGGAATTTTCAAAGGGGTCCGGGTCGAAAGTTCACCAAACTTGTATCAGGTTCCTTTTTTTTGTCTACTGGAAGGGACAAAACACAGTAAAAAAGTAAATTCTTTAATAAATAATAGCAATAATTAATAAAATTAATCTGTAATAAATACTTTTACCAAAGTTTGCGTACTATAAACTTAGAGATTATAATCAATCTGAAAATCGGGGTTTTAGGGGTCTGACCCTTGTGTGCTCCACTGGATTTAAATAATGATCAAGCTAATATAAAATATCGATAAAAATTGTATTATTTAATATTTAAAGCGAAAAGACTTCTAACATGTTTTAACCCGGAACAGTTTACCTGATACAGTCGGGGCTATTGAGTCACCCTAACTTTTTTTATATTATTTTAAATTTGAGAAGCAAATCAGGATTCCAGTGAATAATTTAACTAAGAAAGTTTACCACTTTCAAGGGACTTTCAATTTTCTTTAAATAAATAAACAGTTTTGCCAGAATTAACGATTTCGTAATCTATTTGTCGCGCGACCACTTTGCAAAAAAGTACTTATTCATTATGATAATATGTATGTTACTGCTAAAAAAATTGTGAAACGTTTTTTCGTTATGCTTTATACGTTGAGAATATTTATAAAAATATGTCTTGGCCAAGAGTAATCCTTCATAGTGCTGTGTGTGTGTGCTCTGTGGTTTTCAAATATCATAAAATCTTTGCATGGAAAGCTGCAACCGGGAATGCAGCGTTATAGGGTCATAATTAACTGTAAAAAAACAATAGGTCTAACAGATTACAGCTTTCTTGTCGTATTTTCAAAAATAATGTCAGTGATGAATTTTTGTCCTCTAAATTTTTCGATTCTAGGTCTGGGATCTGTTTTTTCTCTTAAAGAGTAGTATGTTAGGTTATAAAAAGTGGCAGCAAGAAAAATCTCTCATCACGGGATTATAGCAAATCAAATAAAGAAGTTTTTTATTTGGTTATAGGTCAAAGATAGGTAATTAGGTGTGAAGAGTTTTTATTTTTGCTGACTTAATATCACGCGCGCGCGCCTATAAAATTATATCAAGGTAAGAGTGCATTTTTTATTAAGTCTGAAGGAAGTATTTTTGTTTTTTGATTCATTCAGTAAACTAATTATTTTTAAATCTTTATTTTCGATATGTTCACGTCCCCCTCGTAGGTCATCGCACCCCAGGCGCCGTGCGGATTTTCGAAACACTGACGTAACGATACAAACTTTGGAGTCAATCTTGAAACACTAACTGCAATAATCATCAACTGCCACAACGCACATCAATTGTCTAACATTCCTTTACATTGCTATCCCGCTTACTCTAAGATCTGTATTTTTAAAGTTCGTTTTATTTGCATCTCTTTATTGTTTCAGTTTTCGTGGTTTGGTTGGAAAAGAGTTACCATTAATTCATCATTTAACAAGGACTTATTAAGAAAGAAGATTCGTAAAAAGACTTTGCGTCACAAATCTTTACTGCGCTTAGTTTTTTTATTTTGTTTGATTTTTTTTGAAGTATTCTTATGCAATGGATGATTCTTAATTTTGCTGTACATTAATTTATTTCTACTTATGAGATAACGTTTTTTTCTGTTTTATAGCTTTTGTAAGATTACCATTAATAATTATATTTTGTTTGATATTTTACTGATTTCCTATTTAGTTTGGGTAGCATTACATGCCTGATTATTTTAGTTTGTTTTTATTATTTCATTGCATTGAATTTTTGTATCATTACAACTGATGATTCCTAAATTATATTATTTTATTATTTGAATTAATGTTTCCTTGTTGGTATTTTGAATACATTATAGAATTTATTTACCCCATTTTAATTGTTTTTGAAGTGCATAATAATTTACTCAGGTTTTTAAAAGCTAGCCATATTTTAAAGTGTATTCCCCATGTCTATGGAGCTTTTTGGTGGACAATAAGGCCTGGACTTTATTTATTTTATTTATTTGCAGCTCTTGCTTTCTCAGTCATGATGTCATTTCTGGGAGGAAAGGAAAAAGCTGAACTCATTAAGCTTGCTATTAGTTAAGGTGAATGTAATTCAGATAGGGAAGAAGCTAAAGAAATAATTGAACAAGGACCAAGAATTTTAACAAATATTAAATCACTTCGCAAAGGAAGGGCCTAGATTTGTGAAATGCTTGCATCTTTTTGCAGGGGAATCGTATCAAGAATAGGATAGACGAGAAAACAAACAGAGGAAACACTGCGTGAATTTAGGCTGCAAAGCACGACTGCAAAGAATGGACTCAAAGAGTCGTAGGCCCTGAAACCTACCCCAAAGCAAAAGAGATTTGATTAAAGTTGCTACCAACATTCAATCCTGAGTTAGTGAGTGGTAACTGTGATTTTTATTTGATAACATGGACCTGTTCCTCACCTTATTCGAACGGCAAATGAAGCTTTTGGATCTTGGTGAAGATTTGTGGGTACCCTATCTCATTGGTGCCCTACCTAGTGATGTAACCTCCCTCATTGCCCGTGAGCCTGAGGAGAAATGTAGGGATTACTCCCACATTCGAGAAATGCTTCTGCAACGATTCAAATTAATCACAGAAAAATTCCGGGAGCTGTTTTCCCGTCACAGGAAAAGCCCAAATGGGACGTGGAAGGATTATTATTTTGAAATCCGAGCATATTTTGAAGGTTGGCTCAATGAGCTTAAAATTGATTCATTTGATGGATTGAAGGATTTGATGATTGCCTATCAAATGAAAAAGAGATGCACTCCAGAGTGTAAGGAACATTACCTGGATATCTGGGAAGAACTTATCTCCCCAGAAATGTTAGCAGATAAGCTGGAAGCTTTTGACAACATCCGACGTTCCCTACCCAGTGGACCTAGGAGACACGTGAAGGCAAGTGAAACCGTAAATGATGGAAGACAGGTATCATTCAGGAAACCTGAACGCCCTCCCAAAAGAGAATATTCCCATCAGGTACCAAATGAGAGATCCCCTCTCAGATGCTATGGCTGTGGGAAACAAGGAGTGATAAAATATAGATGCCCCACCTGCAACCCCAACACCTTACAAAGAACAGACGTAGCAACCAATCACATCAATGCTTACACAGCTCAGACCAGAAGCCCTCGATTGACTCTAATCGACATAACTTTCTGTGGAATAAAGGAACGTGTATGTGCAGACACAGGATCTTCACATTCAATTGCTGGGGAAAGGATGTTCCAGATATTTAAGGATAAGGGACTCCTTTTCCAGGAAACCACATTAGCAATGAGCTTAGCAGATGGTCAACAGACCACAGGTGAGGCCCTCACAACCCAAGTAATGGTAGAAATTGAGGGGAGATCAGTCTTGACCAAATTCATAATTCTCCCAAAGGCAAACGGAAATAGAACACTTCTAGGAACAGTTTTCCTTAGTTCTGCTGGTTTGGTTCTAGATGTGAAGAATACTTGTTGGTACTTCTGGGACAATCCTACCCACAAGTATCCATTTGGTGAAGAATTGGACACCCCGTCCATACTTGAAAAGATGTCCAGAAACACCTGCCAATTAAGAGAAAGGGAAGGTGAAAGTTTGATCTCTGCCCAGAAGGAGAAACTTAACCTCCTGTTGGAATCCTTCCAAAATGTCTTAGAACCAGGAGGAGAAGCAACAAATATCTTGGAGCACCACATTAACACGGGAAATAGTCCTCCTATCTCTGTACCCCCATACAGAATGTCTCCTGTAAAGAAGGAAATATTGAGAAAGAAAATTGAGGACCTTCTCGAAAAAGATATAATTGAAGAATGTGAATCTCCTTACGGAGCCCCTGTTGTACTGATTCCAAAGCTAAACAACCAGTTTCGCCTGTGTATCGACTACCGGAAGATGAATGAAGTCATGGTCCCTGATACTTACCCACTTCCACGAATGGATGATTTACTGCAGGAGGCAAAACATACTGCATACATCTCCACAATTGACTTAAAGTCTGGTTACCACCAAGTGAATGTTAATCCTGCTGATAGGGACAAAACCGCTTTTGTTTGTCCATTTGGAACGTACCGGTTCAAAAGGATGCCCTTCGGACTTAAGAATGCACCCGCAACCTTTCAGAGACTGATGGATATTTTCCGAAGAGGGTTACCTGTACTTGCATACCTAGATGATATTATAATTATGTCCCCTACATTCGAACAGCATCTAACAGACTTGGAGGCCGTGTTTAAGCTCTTGATGGACTTCAAGTTACGAGCAAACAGGGAGAAGTGCCAATTTTCCTGCTCACGTGTTAAATACCTGGGCCTATGGATTACACCCCAAGGAATAGAAGTCGATCACGAGAAGACTTCAGCTATTTTAGGGATTCCACCTCCTAAAAATGTGAAACAACTGCAGTCCTTCCTGCAAACCTGCTCATGGTACCAAAAATTTATAGCCAATTTTTCTGAGATTGCCCGACCTTTGAGCAACCTAACTAAAAAAAGGCTTCCTGGAAATGGTCAGAGGAAGAGGAGAAAGCATTTCAAACCTTGAAGCAATGTTTGGTGTCTCCACCAATTTTGAAGCAAGCAGACTTCTCTAAACCTTTCCTGATATGAACTGATGCCAGTAACTATGCTCTAGGAGCAGTCCTCCTACAAGGAGAGGACAAAGAAGAACATCAAGTTGAATTTGCTAGCAGGTTGTTAAACCCAGCTGAAAGAAACTACTCGACCACTGAACGAGAAGCTTTAGCTCTGGTTTGGGCACTCAACAAGTTTAGGGGCTACATTGATGGGGCAAGCATCACTGTAGCATCTGACCACCAACCCTTAAGGTGGCTCATGAAACTGAAATCTCCCACTGGAAGACTAGCCCGTTGGGCTCTGCAATTACAATCTTTCAACCTCAACACGGAGTACATCCCCGGAAAGAGTAATGTGGTTGCAGATATGCTATCTCAACCTGCATGTCATGAAGAAAATGAACTGTGTGAGGTCTGCACTGTAGCCATTGATGTCCCATCCAGGTCTCCCAAGGAGATACATGATGAAACAAATGAAGGATAAGGAACTGGTCAAAATTATTTTCTTGCCTCGAAGATCTTGTCAAGATTGTTAATTATGTCAATTGGGTCGAACGAGGTTATTTAATGAATCAGGGTGTCCTATTCAGATATGCTCCAGACTCTGAGAGTGAAGAGGCCCTGTTAATGGTACCTAGCCGTGAAAGAACATTCATCCTCAAAAACCATCATGATGCCCCAATGGCTGGTCATTATGGCGCCGAAGGCACCCATACTCGAATAGCAAAGAACTATTATTAGACTGGAATGAGGAAATACATAACTGATTATGTAAAGAACTGTCCTGACTGCATTAAATACAAAGCTTCAAAACAGAAGCCTTCCGGGCTATTACAGAAACCTGTGCCAGCCCAACGTTTTGAAACCTTGGCCATTGATCTCTTCGGGCCCCTACCTGAGAGTAAAGATGGTAAAAGATGGATCATCATCATTGAGGATTGTACCACCAAGTGGGTCGAACTGTTTGGACTACCCAATGCCACAGCTAAAGAATGTGCCATTACCTTGATTGAAGAGGTCCTACTCAGGTATGGCATTCCTCGCCGCCTTATCAGTGACA
>BMAU01008563.1:0-11477 GCA_019973935.1 Trichonephila clavipes
AACATCTAATACTCTATACCAGGGGTGGCGACCCTTTATGGATCAACGTGCCATTTTTCTAAAGAAATGCTAAATGAGGTATACACGTGCCGTCAAATAATTTTGACTTGTGATTATTGGGAAAATAATAAAACTAAATACTAACAACACAAAAGTCTTTATTTACTACTGAAAAATACATTTTGTATTTTATAGCAGAAAATGTTTTAATTAAACGATGCAATTCAAATTATATAAAAAGTAACATCAGTGTGATTTCTGCTGTTGCAGACGAGATGACAAATAAATTCTATTAGGATTGGAAAGGCGTTACTTTTAGCAGAATGCACGCTGAGTTGGAGTCATCTGCCAAATGGTTTCTAAACGAGTCTTTAATGTTATTTATCTCTGAAAACAATGACTCGTAGGCATAGGTCGATGAAAATATGATAAAGATAGCATGAGCCTGCTTCTTCAAACAGTTAAACGTGACTGGAATCGAACGTAATGCTTCCAAAATTTCGTTATTGGTATTTTTACTTATATTGCTTGTTAATATTTCTGTTTCAATCAATTCCACTTTTTCCTTGTTTCAATCCGTTTTTGAATCCACATTAAAGTAGGCTAGAAACCGCTAAGTTGCATTTAAAAAAATCTTCAATTTCCAACCAATATAATTGGGGCAAGTTCAGTTTATCAAATGATGTGTCATCAGGGTACATAATAAACTTGAGCGTTTCTGATAATTCTTTGATCTGAAAAAATCTCGCTGAAAATTCCTTGATTGAAGAATCAATTTGGAAAATAAATTCTTCAATAACTATTTCTTTGTCTGGTTTCTCATGTACATCTTAAGCTTTGAAATAGTTTTTCAAGTTTGGGGTTCCTTGTAATTATATAGTTTCTAAACTAAAATGCAAACCGTTTTGATCGCTGGCGTGCCCAAAATATTGTGCTGCATGCCATCAATGACACGCGTGCCAATGGTTCGCCATCCCAGCTCTATACGGACCTTCAAATTTTGATTTAGACTTAGCTACCACTTTTCTTGTTGCCGAACTTAAAGGATGTGTTGCTACCAAAACCCAATCATTCACCTTAATTTGCACATCACGCCTACGTCTATTATAATGTTTCTCCCATTTTTCATGTTTAGTTTTTGTGTTTCGTCTAGCCTCCTCGAACAATCTCTCTCAATATCTCCTACTGCAAATCCCGTTCCGTCTGATACCATCATACTAATTTCTGAAAAGGCGTAATCAATTTTCTACCTAAAAATAATTCCGCAGGGGTTTTCCCCATTGTTTCGTTTACAGCCGTATGAATAGCATAAAAGCAAACTCAACGTAAGAATTGGTCCATGTGTCATGTTGCTCATTGACATAATTTGCAATCATTTGCACCAGATCGAGATTTACGCGTTCTGTTCTATTTGCTTGAGGTCTATATACAACAGTCTTCACATGCCTCTCTTATGCCTAATCTTTCACTTAAATTCTCAAAAATATCGGAAATAAATAGGGGACCATTATCACTAATTAATTTTATTGGAGCTCCAAAACGCGATATATAATTATCAAAAAATTATCCGCTATAACCCGAGCAGAGGCTTTTTAAGGGGTATGATTTCAGCCCACTTGCTGAAATGATCCGTGATTACAATATATATAGGTTACAGTCTTACTTTATACACAGTTTACGGACCTAACAAATCTAACGTAACTATTTCATTTGGATAATTTAATACAATTGGTATTAACCGACCAGCCGGTAACGCGTTTTTATAATTATTAATTTGGCACATATGGCATGTAGAGACATATTGATCAATAAATTTTCTCATATACGGAAAATAACAAACGTCCCTTATTTTATGATAAGTTTTAAAACGTCCAAAATGACCTGCTAATGGCTTGTCGTGAAATTATCTCATTATTTCAATCCTTAAAGATTTTAGAATGTATACTCGCATTTCTCCTAATGACGTTGCATATTTCGCATAAAATAACAAGCCTAAAATCGCGAGACCAATTCTCCCATATTGTCGCATTAACCGAGCTATATTCTGGGTTTTCTAGATATATAATGATATGATCTAATTCTGGGTCTGTTTTTTGTTCTTCTATTAACTGATCTCGTGACGAACGTACCAAATCTTTGATTATTGAACAATTAACTTTCCCTCCTATTATACTTTCAACCGTATTATTATCTAAAACAGTGTTTCTCAAACTTTCAATACTGGCGACCCAATTTTTAAATCATAATTTTTGTCTCGCCCCCTGTACAACAATAATGTATTTACTGCAATAAAAATGCACTTTGAGAGAGAGACACTAAAGTTACAATACGATCTTAACCCTGTAACTGGATACCTTCCTCCTGAAAAGTTATTCCGAAAGCGTTTAACTCTTATTTTGCGATTCCCTTCAAAAATGCAACAGGCTTTTTCTTTCCCCCTTTTAGAACTTGGGAGGTCGAACGGGGAAAATTTTACGACCCAGTTCGGTCGCTTTGAAAAGTAAAGAACCAAGAGATCAATCGTTTACAGCTAGCTGTTAAGTTGCCTTGGGCAATCTTCTTTGAAAGCGTAGATATCCTCTCTCTTGATCAATCCTCTTTGAAAAAGATACGGTGTTTCTTTCTCCTATATGTTCAGTCACAGTAAAATTAAAAACGAAATGAAAGGTAAAAAAGAGGAAAAAATGAAATAAATAGTATGTTAGAAGTTGAAAAATAATTATATTTTCTTCAAAAAAAATTATTTTTCTGTCATTTTTAAAAATTAAAATACACTCTGTCGCAAAAAATATATGCACCCGGATTGATTGATTGATTTAATATTAACGTCGCACTGTTCAGCTACACGAGGGCTTTTGGCGACGGACCACGTAATTTTGAACCATGGTCAAGTGACGTGGACGACACCTGAGCTGGCACCCCCTCTCCTAACTACCACACCACACCAACGGGAGGACGTTTCAGCTCTCAACAGATTTAACGTGCATCGCTGGCCCTACACGGCGGGTCTTTAGTGGTACTGGGATCGAACTCGTGACCAGGCAAGCCACGATCCGATACCTATACCACTCGGCTACCGCGGCCACTATATGCACCCGGAAGAAATCAAGCTACAATCACGAAACTCGGCAAGAATGTAGTCTGGTAAGAGATATGCAAATGATTAAAATTTCGAAGCCAATGAGACAAGGCTAAGTGTGCTATGCGCATATTAGTTGCGCAACTGGGAGAGTTAAAAAGCATGAGTACGAGCGCCGTACGGCTATCCAAACGAATCTGATGACTTTGATAGACGATATTGAGACTTAGGATGCCTCTAAGACGTAACCGGCGGCAGTACGAGCAGTTAACGGACTTTGATAGGGGCCGTATAATAGGTCTTAGAGAAGCAGGTTGGTCGAATAGACGTATCGGCCGCCACCTCGGTCGGAGCGATATGGTAGTTGCTCGGTGTTGGCAACAGTGGATCACAGAAGGTAGAGTGTACCGTCGCGGAGGGTCAGGACGTCCCAGGAACACAAATGATCGCGAGGATCGTGCAATCAGAAGAGTGGCCACTTCGGCACCAACAACGTCGCTAGCATCGATTCAACGCCACTTACCTCCTTCCAGACATCCGGTGCCATCAAGAGAAACCATAAAGAGACGACTGACCGAAGTTGGCTTGAGGAGCCGACGTCCGCTAAGACGCTTACCACTGACCCCACATCATAGGCAGTGTCGACTGGATTTTTGCCGACCTCGGGCAACTTGGAGTGTGACAGACTGGAGAAGTGTCATCTTCAGTGATGAATCCCGATTCAGTCTCAGTGCTGATGACCACCGCACACGTGTCTGGAGGCGCACCGGCCAGCGGTCCGATCCGGCATTTATTGTCGAGCGGCATACAGCAATTTCACAAGGTGTGACAGTGTGGGGAGCAATTTCTTGGGACACACGATCATCTTTAGTGGTCCTTCAAGGCACTTTGACAGCTCGCAGATACGTGGACGATATTTTAACGCCGATTGTGCTACCCATGCTATCAAGTCACCCAGGTGCCATTTATCAACAGGATAATGCTCGTCCACATACTGCGCGACTCTCCCAACAATGTCTTCAAGGATATGACGTCCTACCATGGCCTGCCAGGTCACCAGATCTTTCGCCAATAGAGAATGTCTGGGACGCGCTGGGAAGGCAACTGCAGCCGTCCCGAGATACAGTAAAATTAACTGCGCAGATGCAAAGACTATGGCAGGATCTTAGACAGGGGGCATAAGTGATCTAATTGAATCGATGCCACGCCGAATTTCGGCTTGTATAGCTGCCAGAGGTGGCTTTACTACTTACTGATTTTTAACCTTTTGCAAGCTGTAACCGCTTAATAAAATGATATTTTGTTCTGAATTTTTAATCATTTGTTTATTTTCATATACACTACATGCATACCAAATTTCGTGAATGTAGCTCAATTTCTTCTGGGTGCATATATTTTTGCGACAGAGTGTATATATATATATTTGGTATTGCGATTTGAACCAGAAAAAGCATCCTGTATTCATTTTTGAATATGAGAGTAAGAAAACGCGCTCACTTTCCTGTTTTTTAAAAAAGTAATGAGGTAAAAAGAGCAAAGGCCCTATCTCATTTTTAAACAATAACACAATAAATATTACATACAATGAGTATATTTATGAAATAAAACCGATCTTTCTCTATTCAGTTATATTTTTAATTTAAAATAGCATAAAAAGGAATTCAATACTTTTAATTTATTTTAATTAAAATTATATAAAAGATATTTTTATGT
This sequence comes from Trichonephila clavipes, assembly GCA_019973935.1. Lineage (NCBI taxonomy): Eukaryota > Metazoa > Arthropoda > Arachnida > Araneae > Nephilidae > Trichonephila > Trichonephila clavipes. The sequence goes on from BMAU01008563.1 coordinate 4,793, forward strand.
TAACTGAATATTTTTCGGAAAAAATTTAAATTTTCCTTCCTAGTGTTCTCTTTTGCGAAATTCTTGTATTAAATAAAAATTCCTTTTCTACATCGGTATTTGTGATGGACATAACACACATTCAGTCAATTTTTAATTTTAATGGGGGATATACTTCTTCAAATGCGCATGACAGTACTTCTAACCATTTTCTACTCAAGTTAAATTTCTTATCTTTCTGTTTCTTTTATTACAAAGAAAAATGTCACACATCGATAACTACATTTTTACACAATTCAGTCATTACAAATTCTATTGTGAGAAAAGTTCTCCCTAATTAATCTTGTCTTTCAAAACAGTACACTTAAAACAATTTCTGTTCAGTGAAGTTAACCGACAGTTCCACAATGTATTCATACCAAATTTTAAAAACAAATTTAACTACTTGGAAATGTATCCTGTATTAAATTTTTCAGTATACACAAATATTTCCTGCTGTAGGGAAGATATAGTATGAGAGAGAGAGAGAGAGAGAGAGAGATGATGATGCGGTTGTGAAAGAATGTTTTCGTACGTGTAGACTATTTTTGAAAATTTAAATATCACTGAAGCTGATCATATAACTGCAAATGAGCCTTATTTTAATGTGTCCTGGTATCAAAGTAAAACACTTTACAATATTAAACAGCCTATGGGTTTATACTCAATATCAAACTATTCGCAAAATGGCTTACAACTTCTATTCAAATTGTAAAGAAACTGAAATATAAATATATCTTACTGCAGTCAAAAATATTCATAATATGTAAGTATCCTGTTGCTCCACTTATTCCTGTACGTTTTAAAACTGTAGCTGAATGCAATTTTTTATATTTATAAACGAGGCATAACAGCTCACACAGTCGTAAAAATGTCCTTATCATTTTTAAATATACTACTATAAAACGTATATGGATTGTAAGATCAGTTGTAAAATCCTAAAGCTTTTACAGGAGCTTAAAACATGTAATTTTGGACTGATCAAATTTTTAATATAATACACACACACAAATATACATGTTATTAAGCAAATACATTTGAAAAATCAAACTTCCTTCTGAAATAAACGTAATTGAAAGAAAAATGTTTAATTGCAAATGAGTGGAAATACATGTTTATCTAAGGGTATCCCCAAAGTGGTAATCCTCAAACTTAAGACTCAAACTCAGTGGCACAACAATCCATGAGGGCCAGGAACTACTGTGCCCATCATAATACACGTGACCATTGGACGCTGAGGTGCATGAACAGATGTCCTGATTTGGTGGTCTGTCTGAAGACAGACCTTCAGTGTTTGAGACCCGAAGCAAGCTTGGTACTCATTTATCGACCCAATGTAGCGGGGATGAAAGGCAGAGTCGACCTTGCGCAGCCCGTTAATAGAACCCCAGACCTGTGGTGTGGAAGCACTATACACTTTCACTCAATCCTATTCGGTGAAAAATAAAATTTAATGTTAGAATCTTATATAAATCCCTAATGAATGAAGGGAGTCCAAACTTGTTTTTCATGTAAACTGTTTAGACGGAAATGGTTAATTATGAACATTTCACAAGTTGCATAAATTAAAATTAACCGTTATAGTTAACATAAATTTTTAAGGGTACAAAAGGTGTATTTCGGCTGCACGAATTAATTTTAAAAGGAATACGGTTACGAAAAAGTAGTACAAATCTATCTAAAGTAGGGTTGGTTACCTTAGATATTGTCAAACACAACAATGTTTTGGAAGCCAATTCCACAATTCGTTGTTAATAAAAATGTATAGGAAAATTACAAGATTTATTTTTGCATTTCTAATTTATATATATATATAATTTTTCCTGGGAGCTTTAAAAGCTAGAGCGGCATCCATCAAAACCGCGGTTCTCTCTCTGTTTTTCCAGATCGCCCCTGACTAAGCCGGCTCTGCCATAGTAAGTGAAAATGCCGGATTTTGTTTTTGTCAAGATCATTTTATAGCAGACTGCATTTTTCATGTATTTTAGATGGTCGTTTTATATTTTCTACATCAATATCTTAATGTCTGAATTTAAAATTACATAAAATTCTTGACATTAGCATCAATGACCATGATAATTTTTATTACTATATGAATGTGTCATCAAACGATTACATGACTAATATTAATACACATACACACACATTATTTTAACCATTTAATTGATATCAAGTATAACATAACGCACACAAATTTTCTAAACTTTAAAATAAATATTTCGAAAACTACTTCAGATATACTCAAAATTTTTTATTCCTACGCTTTAGCTTCTCAGTTTTGCTTCTCTATGTAAGAATTTATTGTAATTGTATATTCATCAATTTTTTAGTATATTTTTTGCTCTTAGCATGCGGTTTTCAACTGAATTGTATGAAATCTTCGAAATATATTAAATGAATGATTGAATATTAACGTCGCACTGTTCAGCTACACGAGGGCTTTTGGCGACGGACCACGTAATTTTGAACCATGGTCAAGTGACGTGGACGACACCTGAGCTGGCACCCCCCTCTCCTAACTACCAAACCACACCAACGGGAGGACGTTTCAGCTCTCGACAGATTTAACGTGCATCGCTGCCCTACACGGCGGGTCTTTAGTGGTACTGGGCTCGAACTCGTGACAAAGCAAGCCACGTTCCGATACCTATACCACTCGGCTACCGCGGCCGAAATATATTAAAAGATACCAAAGAAGCTATATAATAAAATTTGAAATTTTTATTATACTCAAACAATTGCTAAAACTTATGGTAAATAATTTTTAACTGCACGATGCATTTTTTTTTCGAAATTTCAAATGGAATTTCTAACATAAAATTTCTAGCTTTATAAGGTCGAGATTTCAAAACATATCCAGATTTTAATTACTTATTCAGTTAGCCTTTAAAAAGATAAATGTTGAGGTATTTTGTATAAATAGATATTTTTGAACAATATATAATTCGAATGTTTTTCAATAGCTCGAATTTAAAATTGATTTTTATGTTTATTTATATGCATATAAATGTCTACTGTAAATGTTTCCGTATGTTTTTGATTACCATTTATTCAAACATTCCAGTTATAAAAAGAATGTGTGAAAATCTTCATTCATGTTGTCTTTGATGTAAACTGAAGTTCAAGCACTTAAAATTCAAATATAATTCGGTGTATTTTAACAATATATAACCAGGCACTGTACTTAAACTTTCCTGAACACTTAGGCTTTGAAATCTAAAAAAAAAAACTAATAAATCTTAATTAGTTTTTTTTCGTTATTATTTTATCAAAGTGTAAGAAAATGTTTCAAATGATTTGATGAAGTTTAAATTTATTCATTTTTAGTGGTTGGAAAATTGAAAAGGTTCCAAATTTTAAATGAGTTTGATGTTTTATTAATTTTTTCGGTATCTTATAATAAAATAATCATGTTTCAAAAACTGAAAGCTTTGAATAAGAAAAATGAAGCGCAAAGAATATACTTAAAAAAGATATAATTTGTCTAACTATATAAAATAGCAGATTGCCCTGACACGCCCCAACTTGTTACAGTTTGAAATTAATATGAAACCAAAATGGAATTGTAACATATTTTACTTATGCGTTGGGACTTTTGGAAACTTTTAAAATACAAGCTAGGAAAGAAACACTTCTTGGGTTGTAAAGAAATTTCTCCCCGATTTTTTACGATTGGGGGTCAAAACACGGGGTTCCCTGCGAGCCATAAAACTGCTGCTGTGTTGCTTCCTCCGTCCTCATTATCTTTCAAGATGTTAAACCTTAAAAGGGGAAAAGGATTTCAGAAAAGTGCGGCTAATCCACTTTTGAAAACGTTACTTTGAAGGCAGAAAAATCCGGTGCAGTCCATTTTCGAAGCCTCTTCAGTAGGGCGGAAAAATCCGTTCTGTCCATTTGGAGGGTTAATTATAAACCGTACAAATTAATACGATAAGTATATTAGAATTTTGTGTATATGTAACTTTTATAATATATATATTTTAAGAAAATTACTTACAAATATATATATATTACTTAGAATTATGTTATTTTTCTTTCTCTAATTTTTAAATTGGAACAGATCGTAAAATGATGTATTTAATTAAAGATTTATTTCCTTCAGCATTCATTTCTCAAAGTACAAATGTCATTAGAAAATAGTCTAGTCAATGTCGCTCTCCTATCATATACATCACATCTGGCATTATAGGGTACGTTTGCGGGAGTCTGGGCAACCTAATCGGACGTCTGCGCAAAACATGTAAAAATGCTTTTCCTCGTACAATTCCAGTCAGTTTTGGTCGACTCAATACTCCTATAGCTACCGAATCTAGCTTGAATGTACATTTTTTTAAATTTCCACGTTAATTCTAATTCACGGTAATTAAGTATTTACGGCAGGAGATTAAAACAATATCATACATATACATTTTTAAGTCGTAAGCAAACATTCGACCATAATAAAGAATCAACAAGTACATAGACGAACGAGCATGGTTCCGAAAATTAAATCAAGGCGATCTTCTCCAAAAATACTTAGAATTTTGGATTTACCACTACTGAAGTAAATGATGAAAAAAAGCCCCAGCTCGATATGTGTTAAAACTTACAAATCTGTAGAACAACATGTGAAAGTTGTTTTTAAAACATGTAAAATCATTTAGCTATGTTGGCAAAGAATTTTAAAAGTATTTTCTGGATGAGGACAGCTTGGTAGCAAGTTACGGTGGATTAGGGATCTATTTCAAGATATCTCCAGAAGGGCTCTCAACTTCCGAAGAAGAAATCTTCATAGATTTCGCATCCAGTGAAAAATTAAAGGCAATTTTGTAATAAATCAGCTCTTTGAATTTGGGGTAGAGGTGGATGAGGAATTATCTGTACTGAAAACAAAAGCACTTCGTATACTATTACCATTTTCAACATCCTACCTTTTTCAAACCGGATTTTCTGCAGTGGATGCCTTGAAGACAAAATATAGATCTCAGCTAAATATAGAAAAATAACTCTTAAGTGTTAATTTCTGATATTAAACCTTCCTTTGAAAACTTTCCTCTACAAGAAAAGCCCCGTGGAAGTCCCTAATAATTATTAAATTTGTTCTTAATTTAGTAATAAGATTGATTGATTGAATGTTAACGTCGCACTGTTCAGCTGCACGCCGGGCTTTCTTTGACGCATCGGACTCACGTAACTTTGAACCATGGTCAAGTGACGTGGATGACACCTGAGCTGGCACCCTCTCTCCTAACTACCACGCCAACGGGAAAACGTTTCAACTCTCAACAGATTTGACGTGCGTCACGCCAGCCTTCTACACGGCTGGGTCTTTAGTGGTACTGGGCTCGAGCTCGTGACAAGGCAAGCCACGATCCGATACCTGCACGCACTCGGCTACCGCGGCCGGGAACCAAGTAATAAGAAATTATTTATAAACATGCACTTCTTCGAAGTACTAGATACATCAAACGTATACTGGCTGAAACACCGACACTCCTCGCAACGCGAGTTCATTTTTTAAAAATAAAACATTATTCTTGATATAATAGCTGAACTGTAAGGAGAGTAAAACTGTGTGACACTATGTATACAAAAATGTAATTTTTTTTTAGATAAATGCTATAATTGTAAATAACTGTTTAAAAGAACTGTAATTTTAAACCTCACACAATTAGCATTTAGAATTAATATTAAATATAAAATTCCGATGAAGAATAATTGTGTTACTTTTTAGCATTTGAAAGCGAGAAGACTTCAAAATGTTTTGAACCGGGAGCAGGCGCGTAGCTCGATACTAACGCTGTGGTGAGCGCGGGGACTCAGTCACCCCAATCATTTGTCTAGAATTATTTTACTGTACACGATACAAATTGGAATTCTAGTGAATATTTTAATTTATAGAAAGTATACTTACCTTCTTTCAAGGACTATTCAATTCTTTGATGATTTGAGAAAAATCCAATAAAACTGAGACCAAAATGATTCAAAAGTACAAGACTATAATAGTAAGGACGCAAATCAGACACCTTTCAATTATCCTACAGAAATGTTAAACCGAATCAATTCTTTTCCAAATATCGCAGAAACTCAGTTTATTACAATTTCCCTAAGCGAAAAGCAAACGCATAAAAAGATGGGAGGGAACTAATATTCATAATAACCATACCATAAGATTGAAGGTCAATCAAATGATTAGCAAACGTACTATGCAGCCTGGCTGAAAGTGAATCCATGCCTTCCTTTTTCTTTTCACAACTAATGTACAGTACTTCGAATAATAATTACAGTGGTGAATTGTTTATATCTTCTTAGAATCTTATTCAGGGTCTGGGTTTCGTTTTCTCTTTTAACGAGTAATATTTTATGTTAGAACGTAATAAAAATCTCTCACTGAGGAAATACAGCAAATAAAACAAGATGTTTTTCTCTTTAATTAGGTTTTGGGATCAAAGATAGGCTAGTTTGATGACACGGAAAAGCCAGATAATAAACATAAATTATGTCAGTGTTGTGTGTTATTTTTTATTATGGAAGAAAGCATTTTGTTTTACTTCTTCTTTCTGTGTTATTTTTTTAAAAAATCTTTAAATTTTCGACATTACGCGCTCGCGCCCCCTGGTAGGTAGTCATCGCGCCCCCCGGGGGGCGTGCCCCACACTTTTGAGAAACACTGATCTAAAACATTAGC
>BMAU01008566.1:0-11719 GCA_019973935.1 Trichonephila clavipes
AAGATTTGATTAAAAATACTGAGCTGATGTACTTTTTAAAATTGTTGTTAAATGTTGAGATTGGAGTTATAATCTTAAACTTTCTGAATTTTTGCTATTTTTTCATTAAAGAAAATAATTGCCCTCTTAAATAAGTGCTTCCAAACTTAGCCATTATTCACATAACAAACGATAAATTTTAGGAATTAGATCTATTTATAAATATGAGTATGTATAAAAATCTAAAATTCCAACTTCTGCAGATTTTTGCTTCAACAAATAATCACATTGGATTTCACTTAATTTATTTGTAGCTTTCATCAACAATTTCAATATCGATAGATATAGTAAAAGTGCAAAATTATAGCTTATAGCTAGGGGCATAGCTACCACCGTATCAGCTGTATCAATGATACGGGGTCCCCAACATATGTGAGAAAAGTTCAATATATAAAGGGGCCCCCCAAAAAAGGCATGGAAGAAATTTTGTTACGCTGCTCACTCAGAACTAGCTACACTAGAGCTCACAGCTCTTAAAATTAGAATTTATGATTCTGTTTCAAACATTTTAATTTTATGAGCGTATTCAATAAATTTAAATTTATGGGATTTAATCACAACAGATATTGATAGCTTTCAAAGTGAGATAAATTTTCTTTATCTATTTATTTTTGCCAAAGTAATAATATCTAATATTATCAAATATAGTTGTAACAACATGATTTTTTTATTAAAGCTTAAAATTAAGTTGATTAAAATAGATTGTAATATCATCTGAGAAAGCCAGGTCCTTTATCCATTCTACATCTTTTAATTCAGCACATTCACAATATTTTTATTTCTAAGAAAACTATAATTTCGTCCAGCAATTTGAAGAATAATTTAAACACTTTATTATTTGAAAGCCATTGAGTTTCCATATATGGTAGATCTTTTAATTCATTTTCAATATCTCTCGCAAATGAAGCAAATTTATGATGATTAAGTCTATGTTCTCGAATATAATTTATAATTTTGGTGATTATTTTTAAAACATGTCATATGTTTAAAACTTTGGAGCACAGTATCTGCTGGTGTCTAATACAATGAAAATACTCAAAATTATTATTGACATGCTGTTTGCATATTTCTTTTAATCTTGCTACAACTCTTTTAGTAATATCGGTCATAGTAGGTGCACCATCATGCAAGGCAAACCAACTTCTCCTATTATGATTTATATTTCTTCAAAACATCTATATGTACATTGAAAACATCAGCTCATGATGTTGTATTTTGACTATGAATGATTTCCAAAAGTTTTTCACTTATTTTTAAATGAACATCACATCCGGGAAAAAAAGAGTAGCTTAGCGAAATTTCGAATATCTGTATTTCATCAATATTGCAATAAAGTAGGCTTGAAATGTTGATATTTTTGAATTATGCTGATTTATCAAATTCTCAGCTATTTTATCAACTCTGCTATCAACTATATTTTGACGTAAACTTACATTTTTAATTTGCTTTGTTTGTTCTGGTCATAATACTTCCACTGTTTTAAATAAACATTAACTTCTAAATTCCCTTTCAATAAATGATTTCGATCTGCTTGCATGATTAAATATAATGATATATAACTTTTACAGCAGCTGTATAGTCTTCAACAAATTTAATGAGTGCGCTTCATTGTTTTTGAAGAATTCGCACAATTCGGACAAATTGTCTTCACAAAGTTTTGGTCATAGTTTGCTTCATGATTTGTGTCATAGTGTTTTTTAAGAATATATCCCTTAGCAAATGAAATAGTTTTTAGATATGTAGCATATTTTAATCTTATTTTGAACGCAAAAAGTATTACAGTTACCATTGTCTTGAAAATTATGGCATTCCTTTGGAATTGATCTTTCTTTACTTACTCGTTGTTGAAATTTATTGTGCTTTCATTTGCAAAAAATTAAGTATATACTTCCCTTTATCTTAACAGTCTTGAACATTTTTTTTAAAGATTAAAATAACCTCTTACTGCCTCTTGCTAATTGGACAGTTTAGTGTGCTCTTGAAGAAGTTTGTTCATATAAATACAGTTGTTAATATAAATGCTGTTGTTAACCTCCAAAAAACAAAAACAAAAAACCGGATCCACTAGTAGCCAAAAAGACTTAGGGTTAAACCTGATAAGATTGATGCCAAATGTTGAAAATTTGTTATTCAAAAACACATTCACCTTTTCCATTAAAATCGTTTGTTCCCCTGTTATTTTATGTAATTTAAGTATTAATTTTAATAAACATTTGTTTCTTAAGTTTAAAGCACTACACTTCACTATGGTTAGAAATTAAATTTTTTTGAAGTAATTATCTCTGCATACCACAGCTGTTAAAAAGACATTTAAGCTGAGAAATTTCTAAAAATTCAATATTAGGTAAGTAGTGGTCTACCCAAAACCAAATGTCAGGGTGCAATGCTATGTCAGGGTTGGATTCCACACAATCAATTTTTTTAATTAAATAAATTTATTTATGAAAGATTTATTAACCCTCTAACTGAATACCTTCCTCCTGAAAAGTTATTCCGAAAACGTTTTACTCTTATATTGCTATTCCCTTCAAAAATGCAACAGACTTCAATTCTTTCCCCCTTTTAAAACTTGGGAGGTCGAAAGGGGACAACTTTATGACTTGGTTCGGCGTCTTTAATCAGTAAGAACCAGGATAGCAATCGTTTACAGCTAGCTGTTGTTGCCTTGGGCAATCTTGTATGAAAACCGTAGTTCCACTCTGTCGTTTTCCCCATAGATTCAGTCACAGTAAAATTAAATTAAAATGCAGGGTAAAAAAAAACATGAGAAATAAATGGCGTGTTAAAAGTTGAAAAATAGTTATATTTTCTTCAAACAAAATTTATTTTTCTGTCATTTTTTAAAAAATTTAAAAAAATGTTTTGGTATTGCGATTTGAACTAGAAAAAAGCATTCTGTATTCATTTTTGAATATGAGAGTAAGAAAACGCGCTCACTTTCCTGTTTTTAAAAAAGTTATGAGGTAAAAAGAGTAAAGGCCCTATCTTTTTTTAAACAATAAGACAATTAATGGTGCATATATTTATGAAATAAAACAGATCTTTCTCTATTCAATTATATTTTTAATTTAGAATAACATAAAAAATGATTTCAATACTTTTAATTTATTTAATTTAAATCATATAAATGATATTTTTATGTTAACTGAATATTTTTCGGAAAAAATCTAAATTTTCATTCCTAGTGCTCTCCTTTTCGAACTCCTTGTATTAAATAAAAATATCTTTTCTACATCGGCATTTGTGATGGACATAACACACATTCAGTCAATAATTTTTAATTTTAATGGGGGATATACTTCTTCAAATGCGCATGACAGTACTTCTAACCATTTTCTACTCAAGTTAAATTTCTTATCTTTCTGTTTCTTTTATTACAAGGAAAAAATGTCACACATCGATAACTACATTTTCACACAATTCAGTCATTACAAATTCTATTGTGAGAAAAGTTCTCCCTAATTAATCTTGTCTTTCAAAACAGTACACTTAAAACAATTTTGTTCAGTGAAGTTATAACCCACAGTTCCACAATGTATTCATACCAAATTTTAAAAACAAATTTAACACTTGGAAATGTATCCTGTATTAAATTTTTCAGTATACACAAATATTTCCTGCTGTAGGGAAGATATAGTATGAGAGAGAGAGAGAGAGAGAGAGAGATGTGGTGTGCGGTTGTGAAAGAATGTTTTCGAACGCGTGTGGAGTATTTTTGAAAATTTAAATATCACTGAAGCTGATCATATAACTGCAAATGAGCCTTATTTTAATGTGTGCTGGTATAAAAATAAAACAATTTACTATTAAACAGCCTATGAGTTTATATTCAATATCAAACTAGTCGAAAAATGGCTTACAACTTCTATTCAAATTGTAAAGAAACTGTGGTATATTTAACTGTAACCAGTTAAAGACTTAACTGTGACTGAGTGGAGGATTGTATATAAATAACACGCAACTATGAAATTGTATCTGTAATTAGTAATGTGTTGTACAGTGAAGTAGAGATATATTAAAATAATATTTGAGGAAGTCGCTCAAATGTGTATCTAATTATAGTTTGAAGTCACACAACACAACAGTTGGCGACGAAGATGGGATATATTGGAGATTCTTTTGGATAAGGCATTGCCTGAAAACTGCTCAAGGTAAAGGAAATTTTTTCTCTATCTTTAATCGGAAGGAACCATGGAACAGCAAATTGCAGACTTACTCCGGCAGAATCAAGATTTGATTCGAGCGCTGCAAATTAGAGAAGATTCTCATAGTCATAAAGTAACTGTACAATTTGAAAAATTTGATGAAGAAAATGAAAAAATTTCGATAGTTTCATTGAAAGATTCGAAACTTACTTAGATATACAGAATGTACCAATAGCAAATCGAGCTAAGGTTTTTGTTTCGTCTCTTAGTGCAAAATTGTACCAGTTACTAAAGAATTTGCTTGTACCTGACATTCCTTCCGACCAAACGTTAGATAAATTAAAAGATGCACTTAAGAAACATTTGACCCCAAAACCTTTAATTATACCTTCTCGTCACAAATTTTTAAACAGAAAACAGACTGAAGGGGAAGGTATTAGTACATACATTGCCGAGCTTCGGGCTCTAGCAATGAATTGTGATTATGATAGATATGTTGAATATTATGTTACGCGACGTATTTGTAAGCGGGTTGCGGGATAAAATGATTTTAGATCGATTATTTGAGGAAGATAATATTAATCTCGAGAAAACCCTAAATATAGCACTGGCTATGGAAAAAGCTTTTAAAGGGACAAATGATATTATGGGCCGAGCAATAAATTCAATGAAAACTTTTAAAAAACACATGGATAAAAAATCCAATTTTACAAAAAAGCCGAAAGAAAACATTATATTGTTCACGATGCACAGGTACCAACCATGCAAAAGAGAATTGTAGATTTATTTCAAGTACATGTAATTTCTGTGGGAAAATTGGGCACATTAAACAGGCATGCTTCGCATCTAAAAAGGCAAATGCGAAATCGGTTAAACAAAAACAGGTAACTCTATTAAATGAAGTTGAAGATAGAAATAGAATTCCACTATACGAATTAAAAATTCAGGATTATATATTACACGAGGAAGAACCAAAACGACTCCAATTATGATAAATTTAAAAATTGAAAACAAAAGTTGTTCTATGGAATTGGATACGGGGGGAGCGGTTAGTGTAATGAGTATTGGAAATTTCAGGAAAATTTCAAATAAACAAATTAAACCTACAAATATAGTTTTTAAAACATATAAAGGAGATTCAATTATACCATTAGGATATGTTACTGTAAGGGTACAATATAAAAATCAAAAAGTAAACTTGAACTTATACATTGTGAAAGAAAACTTAGATACTATTCTGGGTCGGGAATGGCTCTATAAAATTCATTTAGATTGGCCGGCTATTAAAGCTTTTAGAGCAAAAACTGAACAAATTTAAATAACCTTCTAAGAGAGTATAAGGGTATATATTTTCGATGATAAATTAGGAGAAATAAACAATTATGAGGCTAAATTAAAACTCAGACATGGAGTAAAACCTATATTTTGTAGGGTTCGAACAGTACCCTTTGCTCTCAAAGGTAGAGTTGAAAACGAAATTGACAGACTTGAAAAAGAGGGTATCATAGAAAAAGTCGACAGCTCTGAATGGGCAACCCCAGTAGTCCCTGTTGTTAAATCCGATGGTAGTATAAGACTATGTGCTGATTATTCAGTAACCCTGAATCCAAATTTAATTGTTCCTCAGCATCCTTTACCAAGATTGGATGAAATTTTTGGTAGTTTAAATGGGGGGAAACAATTTACAAAATTAGATTTTAAGCATGCATATTTGCAAATGAAAGTCCATCCCGACAGTCAGAAATTAATGACTATAAATACCCTCAAGGGATTATATATTTGTAAAAGACTTATGTATGGATTAAATGGGGCACCTGCTATTTGGCAGCGCTATGTTGACGGACTATTTCAGGGTATGGATGGAGTCAAGGTCTTTATGGAGGATGCGAGAATAACAGGGAGCGATGAAATTTCGCATTTTACAGCTTTAGAGGAATTTTTTAAGAAATGTAGAGAACACGGGCTAAAGCTTAATTTAAATAAAAGTAAGTTTTTCCAAAATGAAATAAATTTTCTTGGGCATAGAATCGATTCAAAAGGGTTACATAAAACTGACGAAAAGATCTCAGCCGTTATAAATGCTCCTGTACCCCGAAATGTTCATGAAGTTAAAAGTTTCTTAGGGTTAGTTAATTTTTACGGGAAATTTTGTGAAAATTTAGCTACTATTGCTAATCCTCTTAATAATTTAACAAAAAAAAAAAATGTTAGATTTTTATGGTCGAAGGATTGCCAGGTTGCCTTTGAGCAAATAAAGAAGGAAATTTGTTCACCTAAAATTTTGGTGCATTATGATCCTAGCCTATATATATATATATATATATATATATATATATATATACCTTTAACTTTAGCTAGTGATGCATCTCCAGTTGGTATTGGTTGTGTTCTGTCACACGTATATCCAGATGGCTCTGAACGTCCGATCGCGTTCGCATCAAGAACTTTATCTGGGTCCGAGAAAAATACTCCCAAATTGATAAAGAAGCTCTTTCAATAGTTTGGGCAGTAAGAAAGTTTTATCTATATTTGAAAGGTAGAAGATTCACTTTGATAACAGATCACAAACCTTTGATAGCTATTTTTGGTTCAAAAAGAGGTTTACCAGTGTTGGCAGCTACCCGACTTTTACATTATGCGCTCATTTTGCAGTCATTTGAGTTTGATATAATATTCCGTAAAACGATTGAACACGGAAATGCAGACTTTCTTTCTCGTTTACCAAAAACATCCGAAGAGCTTGAGGTTAAAGATGACATCACAATATTTCAGATGTCACAGATTGAAGCATTACCGGTTACTTCTAAGGAGTTACGACAGGAGACGAGTAAAGATATAGAGCTGGGTCCACTCTTAAGAGCCTTAAGGGAAGGTAAAGATTTGCAAGGGAGGGAAGCCCAGTATACCATTGAGGATGGTTGTATTATGTACGGACAAAGGGTCTGTATTCCAAGGAAATTTCGGAAGGACGTTCTGGAAGAATTACATGCTGGACACTTAGGAATAGTAAAAATGAAGGCTATAGCTAGATCATTTGTCTATTGGAAAAATATAGATAACGATATTGAAGAAGCCGCAAAAAACTGTGTCGATTGTGCTAGATATAAGGCTGATCCTCCAAAACCTAAAGTTCATTACTGGGAATATCCCAGTATGCCCTGGGAACGTATTCATGTAGATTTTGCTGGACCAATTTTTGAACACACGTTTTTTCTGATCATTGACGCTCATTCCAAATGGTTAGAAGTATACCCTATGAAGGTAACCACAACCAAGAAAACCATCGAATGTCTTCGAGATAGTTTTGCAAGATTCGGATTACCTAGGGTACTTGTCAGCGATAATGGATCTCAGTTTACATCCTATGAATTTCAGCGATTTATGCATAAAAATGGAGTTAGGCACAAAACTAGTGCACCTTTCAAGCCTTCTAGTAATGGACAAGCAGAACGTTATGTTGCTACTTTAAAGCAATCATTAAGAGCTATGCATAAATACGAAGATACTATACAGCAGAAATTAAGTACATTTTTAATGCAATACCGAAAAGCACCTAATGTAACTACAACACTTAGTCCAGCCATGTTATTCTTAAAAAGAGACATTAGAACCAGGATAGATTTACTTTTACCTGAATTGAAAACAAAAATTCAGATAAATTACGAAGAGATAATTTCGAATTCCGAGATAGGAAATTTGATGTTGGGGATCGAGTGGCTGTGAGAGTTTACAGAGCAGCTAATACTAGATGGAAGTTTGGTACCATTGTAAACCAGGATGGCGTACTCCACTACATCATTGATGTTCAAGGAACCCTCGTGAGACGACATGTTGATCAGATCCGTCCAGTGGGGGATATAAAGTGCAAGAAAACATGATTCCACTTATGCACCAGAGATTTCCATCATCAGAGGTTCGAGAAAACAACTCTAATATTCAGCATGCAGAAACGGCGGAAGATATTTCTAAGGATCGGAACAAGGAATTGGGTTCATCTTCCGTACAAGGAGTGCCATCAACTGATGTTGCGGTTCCAGATCTATCACAGTCTTCAGCTAAAGAGACTGACTCCGAGACGAGGAGTCCACCAGTTCCAGACAGGCCATTTCCTAGGCGTTCCGGGAGAATCAGGCGGCCTCCGGAGAGACTTGTTCTTTAAGGAGGGAGGAGATGTGGTATATTTAACTGTAACCAGTTAAAGACTTAACTGTGACTGAGTGGAGGATTGTATATAAATAACACGCAACTATGAAATTGTATCTGTAATTAGTAATGTGTTGTACAGTGAAGTAGAGATATATTAAAATAATATTTGAGGAAGTCGCTCAAATGTGCATCTAATTATAGTTTGAAGTCACACAACACAACAGAAACTGAAATATAAATATATCTTACTGCAGCCAAAAATATTCATTATATGTAAATATCCTATTCCTCCACTTATTTCAGTACATTTTAAAAACTGTAGCTGAATGCAATTTTTTATATTTATAAACGAGGCATAAAAGCTCACACAGTCGTAAAAATGTCTTTATCATTTTTAAATATACTACTATAAAACGTATATGGATTGTAAGATCAGTTCTAAAATCCTAAAAGCTTTTAGAGGAGCAAAAAACATGTAATTTTGGATTGATCAAAATTTTAATATAATACACAAATATACATGTTATTAAGCAAATACATTTGAAAAATCAAACTTCCTTCTGAAATAAACGTAATTGAAAGAAAAATGTTTAATTGCAAATGAGTGGAATTACATGTTTATCTAAAAGGTATCCCCAAAGGGAGGTAATCCTCAAACTTAAAACTCAAACTCAGTGGCACAACAATCCATGAGGGCCAGGAACTACTGTACCCATCATAATACACGTGACCATTGGACGCTGAGGTGCATGAACAGATGTCCCGATTTGGTGGTCTGTCTGAACAGAGACCTTCAGTGATTAAGACCCGAAGCAAGCTTGGTACTCATTTATCGACCCAATGTAGCGGCGATGAAAGGCAGAGTCGACCTTGCGCAGCCCGTTAAGAGAACCTCAGACCTGTGGTGTGGAAGCATGATATACTACCACTCGATCTTATTCAGTGAAAAATAAAATTTAATGTTAGAATCTTATATAAATCCCTAATGAATGAGGGAGTCCAAACTTTTTTTTCATGTAAACTATTTAGACGGAAATGGTTATTTATGAACATTTCACAAGTTGCATAAATTAAAACTAACCGTTATAGTTTACATAAATTTTTTAGGGTGCAAAAGGTGTATTTCGGCTGCACGAATTAATTTTAAAAGGAATACGGTTACGAAAAAGTAGTACAAATCTATCTAAAGTAGGGTTGGTTACCTTACATATTGTCAAACACAACAATGCATTGGAAGCTATTTCCACAATTCATTGTTATAAAAATGTATGGAAAATTACAAGATTTATTTTTGCATTTGTAATTTATATATATATATAATTTTTCCTGGGAATTTTAAAAGCTAGAGCGGCATCCATCAAAACCGCGGTTCTCTCTCTGTTTTTCCAGATAGCCCCTGACTAAGCCGGCTCTGCCATAGTAAGTGAAAATGCCGGATTTTGTTTGTCAAGATCATTTTATAGCAAACTGCATTTTTCATGTATTTTAGATGGTCGTTTTATATTTTCTACATCAATATCTTAATGTCTGAATTTAAAATTACATAAAATTCTTGACATTCGCATCAATGACCATGATAATTTTTATTAGTATATGAATGTGTCATCAAACGATTACATGACTAATATTAACATATTATTTTAACCATTTAATTAATATTAAGTATAACACATAACGCAGACAAATTTTCTGAACTTTAAAATAAATATTTCGAAAACTACTTCAGATATACTCAAAATTTTTCATTCCTACGCTTTAGCTTCTATGTAAGAATTTATTGTAATTGCATATTCATCAATTTTTTTAGTATATTTTTTGCTCTTAGTATGCGGTTTTCAACTGAATTGTATGAAATCTTCGAAATGTATTAAATGAATGATTCAATATTAACGTCGCACTGTTCAGCTACACGAGGGCTTTTGGCGACGGACCACGTAATTTTGAACCATGGTCAAGTGGCGTGGACGACACCTGAGCTCGCACCCCCTCTCCTAACTACCCCACCACACCAAAGGGAGGACGTTTCAGCTCTCGACAGATTTAACGTGCATCGCTGCCCTACACGGCGGGTCTTTAGTGGTACTGGGCTCGAACTCGTGACAAAGCAAGCCACGTTCCGATACCTATAACACTCGGCTACCGCAGCCGAAATATATTAAAAGATACCAAAGAAGCTATATAATAAAATTTGAAATTTTTATTGTACTCGAACAATTGCTAAAACTTATGGTAAATAATTTTTAACTGCGCGATGCATTTTTTTTTTCGAAATTTCAAATGGAATTTCTAACATAAAATTTTTAGCTTTATAAGGTCGAGATTTCAAAAAATATCCAGATTTTAATTACTTATTCAGTTAGCCTTTAAAAAAGATAAATGTTGAGGTATTTTGTATAAATAGATATTTTTGAACAATATATAATTCGAATGTTTTTCAATAGCTCGAATTTAAAATTGATTTTTATGTTTATTTATATGCATAAATGTCTACTGTAAATGTTTCCGTATATTTTTGATTACCATTTATTCAAACATTCAAGTTATAAAAAAATGTGTGAAAATCTTCATTCATGTTGTCTTTGATTTAAACTGAAGTTCAAGCACTTAAAATTCAAATATAATTCGGTGTATTTTAACAATATATAACCAGGCACTGTACTTAAACTTCCCTGAACACTTAGGCTTTGAAATCTAAAAAAAAAAAAAAAAAAAAACTAATAAATCTTAATTAGTTTTTTTTTTTCGTTATTATTTTTATCAAAGTGTAAGAAAATGTTTCAAATGATTTGATGAAGTTTAAATTTATTCATTTTTAGTGGTTGGAAAATTGAAAAGGTTCCAAATTTTAAAGAGTTTGGTGTTTTATTAATTTTTTTTCGGTATCTTATAATAAAATAATCATGTTTCAAAAAACTAAAATCTTTGATTAAAATAAGAAAAATGAAGAGAAAGAATATACTTAAAAAAAGATATATAATTTGTCTAACTATATAAAATAGCAGATTGCACTGACACGCCCCAACTTGTTACAGTTTCAAATTAATATGAAACCAAAAAAGGGAATTGTAACATGTTTTACTTATGCGTTGGGACTTTACAAAACTTTAAAAAAACGAGGTAACAAATTAACACTTCCTAGGGTCTAAAGAAATTTCCCCTCGATTTTTACGATTGCCGAAGGGTCAAAACACGGGGTTCCCTGCGAGCCATAAAACTCCTGCTGTGTTGCTTCCTCCGTCCCTCATTATCTTTCAAGTTGTTAAACCTTAAAAAGGGGGAAAGGATTTCAGAAAAGTGCAGCTAATCCGCTTTGAAAACGTTATTTTGAAGGCAGAAAATCCGTGCAGTCCATTTTCGAAGCATCTTTACACTGTCGGAATTTTCCGTGC